>AYEL01074185.1:0-110899 GCA_000484575.1 Olivierus martensii | reverse complement strand
AAGAAAATGACTTCTTTCTGAAGCGGATCATAACTGTTGATAAAAAATGCATTCTTTATAACAAAGTTGAACACAAGCGATCATGGAGCAGAAGAAATGAGCCAGATCAAAGCACTCCGAGACCCCATATTCATCAAAAAACCGATGTTCTTTGTTTGGTGGAATTTCAAGGGAATTGTTTTTCTGAGCTTCTTCCAGACAATTTCAGAATTAATTCAGAAGTTTGGTACTACCACCAATTAGAAAAACTTTTAGAATCAACGCAATTTCGTTATAATTAGTTATAGTTTTTATTTTTCTAAGCTTTGAACACCCTGATTAGTTATAAACATAATTCAAAAAGATAAATTGCTTACCAGAACATCCTCGAATTCAGAAAAATTGTTTTCTGTATGGCTTTTCGTATATTTTCACCAATTTTCCACCGACAATTGATTTTCTGAAAAGATATTCTTATCATTGTTGCATTTCGAGTATTGTTATCGAATTTCGATTTTTTTTTTAAATTTTTAATTTTTTTTACTATTTTTTAAAAAATTTTAAAGCTACGCTAACTTATACATAACACTGCACTATATTTTGCGCCGATGCTGTATTGGTGGTACCAACCCCTACATTTAATGGCGCTTTGCAAACATTTCTTAATTACTTTGTAAATTGTTAGCTACGCTTTGATATACTCTTCTTTTCGTTACTCGCTTTTACCGCAGCCACCCACCTAGGCGAATATTTTGTATTAATGTAATATTTTTGTAATAATTCCTGATATGTAATGATAATTTTTGACCTTCAGTTATTTATATATTTATAGAATAAATAAGTGCATTATGTTCGCTATATTCCTCGTATATAAAATGTTTTGGAAAGTTGTAGTGATTTTGAGTAAAATGTTCTAATTATATTTGTTAAAATTTATATATATTTTGTACAATACATGCTAGTTTTTTATTTATTATTACATATATTTTACCTTTCGGAATTGTCTTTCCATTCGAACACATTATTTCGCCAAAATCCTTACTGACAGCGTCTTAAATTTTTTGAAATTATCTTAAACGTCCTACCAAAGTCTTCCTCTGTGTCATCTATTGGAAATAACAATATTCCCCCGAGAACTATGCTTTGTTTTCTTATTAATGTTTTCCACGCTGACAGTGATTATCCTGGTGAATAATTTAATTCATCCATGTTTCGTGACTGATGATGCTTCTTCTTTTATAAGTATCAATAAGGACAACTTACATATTCTATCAAATTTTCTAATTTTATGGTTCTAGATTGATGAAAAGTTCTATTTAACTATTTTACAATCCTATTTATTGTTTTTTGTTAGCAGCCCATTCGTAAAATATACCAAAATCTTTAAAAATGAAATCTACCATAAAATATACCAAAATCTTTAAAAATTAAATTTTTTGTGTGATTTAAAATATCCTAATATAGACTTTCAATGCCGAAATGAATTCTAATTATGTTTTATTAATTCAATAATTAATTAATAGGTATTTCGATTCGGAGTTTCTGAAAAAAACAGAAATATATATCAAACAGTTAAACCAGAAAAATATTTCCTCGATTGTCGAACGAAATTTGCAGTATTATGTATTTCGGATAAAGATCTACCAAGGGTAGGAATTAAATTATTATTTATAAAATCATAAAATTTAAATATGTACAATTAGTCAAAAAATAATAACTTTTAACTTTATTTGGCAATGCTTTATTTATTTTATTTTTATATTTATATACTCGCACAGCTTAACCCTCGATATCCTTGCGCCATAAAACTCCACACAGCCAACCAACATTTTATTTGTTTATAAGCCTCTTAGTGATGTACTTAGCTTTATACACCATAATTTAAGAATAATATATTAAATATGAAAAATATCTCTATACTTTAAAAGATTTTAAACAATTGTTTAGTAGAAAGAAGCTTGTATATCTTACTACTGTAGCTAGTGTATTATTTAACTAATTTACAGAATTTTCTAACATGTTGGGATTTAACTGTTACAAATGGAGTATCAACAAAAAAATGCTACCAATGAAACTGCATTATTTTTTCTATTCAACAGGTAAATTATATTTCATTTAATTCAGTTACTTTTTTATATACTGATAACCTTCATATAACATAGTAGTTAGAAACTGCATTATTTTTTCTATTCAACAGGTAAATTATATTTCATTTAATTCAGTTACTTTTATATATACTGATAACCTTCATATAACATGGTAGTTAGATTTCTTTAAATCTCGTATAGCAGGGGAGTTCAACCCGTCGATCGCGAGCGATTTTTAGTCAATCTCTTGTTTATTCTTCCGAAGTAGATTCCTCCTTACAAATTTAATTAAAATTGAAGACAATAATTTATTTATCATTATTTTGTATTATTTTTTAATTCTCTTTGTGTATTGCTATTGTTTATTTATTTTTCATTAAAATTGTCAAATCAATAATTTTTTTATCATTTGGAAGTATATACATAAAAAGTTTCCAATATTAACTGATATTGCGCAAAAAATTCTGTCTGTTTCGGATCGACATACTTGTCAGAATCCGCTTTTTTCAAATATGAACGTGAAAAAAATTAAGAAGCCAAATTACAAATGATCATTTGGATGATTATCTGCGATTGGCCACTTCTTCATTTCAACCTGTCGATGAAAATATTGCGAACTCCATACAATGCCAAATTTCACATTAACTTCTTTTTAATCAATCAGCATTTCCTGTAATTTATGAGTTTGTAATCAATCTGCTGTTTTTTCTAACTTTGACTTTTTAAAATAGAAAAATAAATATTTTATTTCAATATACAGTCGATGCCGGTTATTAGGGTGTCAGCTATAAGGGAAATTCGGATATAAGGGACAAACGCATCGGGTCCCGGCGAAAAACCCATGTTTTGTTTGTATTTTTCGTCGGATATAGTGAATTCGGAAATAATGAAAAATTCGGCTATAAGGGAGATAATTTTTCAGATATAAGGGACAAACGCATCGGGTCCCGGCGAAAAACCCATGTTTTGTTTGTATTTTTGTCAGATATAGTGAATTCGGAAAAAATGAAAAATTCGGCTATAAGGGAGATAATTTTTCATTTTGCTGTGATGACCTACTTTTAATCCTGCTTTACCTCGGCCCACAGATTACATTTATACAAATGTTTCACTCAGCACATTTAGTGGAAATTTCAACAACGGTAGCGACCTCTTCCTTATGTTATATTTCTAATTTTATATAATTAAAAAGTGCTTGTACATTTAACTATATTAATGTCAGATTTTCAAAATTATTAAATAATTTCGTTTTAATTTAAAAATTATTGTTTGGTGAATTAAAGTCACGTGACACATATAACGTGAGTTCCAAGTTTGAACTTAGACTGGGCGCCATTATTCAAAGTTAGCGGTACGTATATACGTATACAAGTTTCGTAATTAGATTCCAGAGTAAAGAAAGAAGTTTCGTGATTATACTCGTTTAATATAAAATGAAACTGTCTTGAATCTCGGTACAAGTACCTGACTTTACAATTGATCAACTTCCGGTGAGCTTAGCCCCTACGAGGTAGGTACAAAACTTTATGGAACCGACTGTACATTAGTGAAAATACCCCACCAGTGACCCCACCAATCATGGCTTCACTTTTAAACAATGAGTGAGCCATCTGTCCCTTTAAAATCTATGAACGTACCAATAGTTGTTAAAATTATATAAACTTTAATGTTACTTAGAAGGAAGGTTAGGGAACCCGGAAATTCAAAAAATTCTGAGATTTTGTATGAGAGTAGCGTAATTCATCCTTAACACAAAACTATTTTTTGTTTTTGCTAAATATTGTTATGAGGGGGTGAAATAACCACTGGAAAAAAGCGTTTTGAAACGAAAATCCAGGCAGCGCTGATTACCAGATTTACTATTTACCGGCGTTGTCTACAGGCGCTAGTATATTTGACTGATGTATTGATGTTTCAAGTTACGTTTTAACTGTTATTTTTCAATAGAAATCACGACTGAAAGTTATAAAATAATTGGTTTTTTATTAGTTTTCACTACTCTTTACACAAATATTATGCTATTTTTTTGACAAATTATTATTATTGAAGAAATAAATAATGCAGTTACACTACAAAATTACGGATTGTAATCGATACAGTAGTGATATTCTTCATAAAAATTTTCTGTTTGCATTTTCCTATTTTTTTTTTTTTTTTGTTTTGTTTCTTCGCGACAAATTTTCTTTTGGCGTACTGGCGACGCCATTTTTCGAACGGCGCGGCGTCACATTCTGGAGTGTTCGATCTTGCATAACATTTGTGTAAAGAGTAGTGAAAACTAATAAAAACCAATCATTTTATAACTTTCAATCGTGATTTCTATTGAAAAATAACAGTTAAAACGTAACTTCAAACATTAGTCAAATATACTAACACCTGTAGACAATGCCGGTAAATAGTAATTCTGGTAATCAGCGCCGCCTGGATTTTCGTTTCAAAGCGCTTTTTTTCCAGTGGTTATTTCACCCACTCATAACAGTATTTAGCAAAAATAAAAAATAGTTTTGTGTTAAGGATGAACTACGCTACTCTCATACAAAGTTTCAGAATTTTCTGAATTTCCGGATTCCTAACCTTCCTTGTTAGTTATATTAAATAATATAACTATTATTATTATGCAAACCAGTGGCGGAATATAAAATTTTTGGCCCACCCCGCAAAACATTATTCGGGCCTCTACTACAAAAAAATAATTTTATCTAGATGTTTTTATTAGAAAATTACAATAAAGAATAAAAGCGCATCATTTAAAAAAATTTAAAATCATCAAAAAAATATATACACTGACGGAAAAAAAATCCCAACTTGATTGTATTTGTTTTATGTGTTGAATTAAAATACTTAAAAGTGATAAAAAAATTTTTAAATACACAAATAAAATTTTTAGTGCTTGGAGAATGGGTCCTCCGAAGTAAGTGACTGCATTTAACTGCATAGCTGTATGTAATCTGATATCAGGTTGAGGGAACCTAAACGTGATCTTTATAAGAGAGTAGATCGCCGAATAACTTAGTATAGAAAATTAGCCCGCATAGTAAAAAAGGTTGAACACCCCTGTCGTATAGTAATGTAGTACAAAACCGTGTTATAAAATATAAACAATGTTTACTGCAAATTCTAAACCATGTTAGAGCGAAACTATGTTATAGAAGTACTAAGTTATAAGGGGGTTGTCTGTATATATATTTGCACACATACATATTTATTATGATATATTTAATTTAGCTCTAGGAACAGTTTTTCTTTTTTTGCCGCTAATAGCCAAAAATATCGGAATCAGCGCTACAGGATTTGGTTTCATCTTTACTATAACACCATTCATCAATGTTTTTATTAATCCAATACTCGGATGTATAACTGACAAATTCCAAAAGATTAAACATATTATCATCTTCGTATCTGTCTTACATACTCCTATTTATTTTTCCATCAAGTTTATTCCTGAAATGATAACAGAAAAACAATTTTTCTCCAATGTGTCATTTTACTGTGGGGACAATTTTTCTCATTTCATCGCATCTACGAAATTTTTAAAATTGGAAACGAATAATAAAAGTTTTGAATGCCAAACAGAATGTTCAGCTTGCCAGAATAATGAATTAATTAATAACGCCTCATTTTGTAATCAAATTTTCACTCTCATCACCGAACCATTTATAAATAAAACAGAAAATCTTCAAATAATAAATATAACTTCTAAGAGTAATTTTACTCTTTGTTCACAAGAAATGGACGTCACTTGTGATACTAAATGTTTCTTGGATAAAAATGAAGAAATTAATTCGTTTAATCATTATCAATTCTGGCTATTCGTTATTTTGACATCTGTTGCCTTTATTATAAGCGATGCGATAATAGCTTTGTCAGATACAGCGTGTCACGAAGCACTTGAAGGAAGAGTTAATCAATTTGGTAAACAGAGAGTATGGCTTTCGATTGGATGGGGCATCATATCAATGGCTACAGGATATATTATAGAATTAGTAAATGTCAATAATAAAGGAAAAACCGATTTTTCTATATGTTTCTATTTGATGTTATCACTAATGGTAGTAGACATAATTGTTCTGAACTTCACAGAAATGAGAAAAGAGAAATCATCAAATAATATATTAAATGATGTGAGAAAAATATTTATAAAACCTCATCCTTTTTTTCTTGGTACTGCAGTATTTCTTGTCGGAGCATTGTCTGGTTTACAGTGGAATTATGCCTTTTGGTATTTTGAAGAATTGGGAGCTAGTAAAATATTAATGGGAGTTAGTACAGCAGTATTTTGTATGTTTGCTGAAGTTCCCTTTATGTTTATCTCTGGATGGATCATTAAAAAAATTGGAAGAGATAATAGCATGTGCTTAGCTTTTATCACATTTTCTATTTGGTTTTTAAGTGCATCGTTCATTTATGATCCGTGGTGGATTATATTATCCGATCTGACGCAAGGACCTTCTTACGGTCTTTTTTATGTTGCAATGTCGACTTATGGAAAAATCGTAGCTCCACCAGGAACAGAAGCTTCCATGCAAACAATTTTACGAGCAGTTTTTAGCGGTTTAGGTAAGCACTTTATATTTTGATTATTTCTGTTACCTTTTTATTTAAATTTATTTACTATATATAAGAATAAATTTTGTAATATAAAAGAAATATATAATTTATTAATTATAATAGAAAATTTTTGAAAAATTAATAATTGAAGGAAAGATTTTCTTGATCTGTAATTTAAAAAAATAAATAAATAAATGCAACAGATGAAAGTAATATTGTAATTTATTTACTATATATAAGAATAAATTTTGTAATATAAAAGAAATATATAATTTATTATTTATAATAGAAAATTTTTGAAAAATTAATAATTGAAACAAAGATTTTCTTGATCTGTAATTTAAAAAATATTAAATAAATGCAACAGAAGAAAGTAATATATTATATTTAGGTGTAGGCACAGGAAGTTTACTTGGAGGAGTTTGTTTCGATATATTTGGTGGCCGATTAACTTTTCGATTTGCAGGATTTATTGCTTTAATTTCAGCTGCTGTATATAAGTTCATTACAATATTTATAGCTGGAGAGGACTCTATTGCAAACAGTAAGTCATTATTTTACAAGTACTGTACTGTACTGTGTTTAAAATATAATATCACTTATATTTTATTATTAATAATAACAAATGAGTGAAACGAATTATTTCAAACTATTTTATTTATTTTATATTATTTTTATTAGATATTATTATGAACCATTAATTTTTTCCTGGATAATCAATAATTAGCTTAGCCTATTTTCAGCTGGAACCATGGTAGTCGAATGCTGCTGCTTGTTAAATTCTTGAATATCTTCTTGGTTAATTTTTGAATCGAAAGCTAGGTCTTGACTTTTCTTCATCCGTTAAGATCCTTCTTGCAGAGGACTAACTTATTTTCAGGTGAAATCTTCATAGCTGAATGCTGTTCTGATCAAATTCTGGATTTCACTGTTTTCCTCGGCTCCGAATGCCAATTTCACCCTCCGGCCGGGGAACGGCCAATATTTTTCGACAGAAAAACCAGAAATTGAAGTCAGATATGAAAAAGAAGATCAAATATCAAACAGTGGATCATTTGAAACAAAACTTATAACGAGATTGGAATTTATGTTTCTAAAATCTCGATTAAAGATTCCCATCCAGAGAAAATAATAATGACGGCACTTCCATATCCGGGAGCTTGCACGTGTGCAGAAACATGAACGTCACACCTTTATTCCTTTATTATATATGATGATGATGATTACTTTGATAATATATCGTATTCTCTCCTCATTGTCTTCTCTGGTGGAAAAATTGTTAATGCTGTTTGGAAAAATGCGCTAAATGCCGCCACTTTATATAGTACGTAACTGTATTAATAATTTTGAATTTTTAAGAAAAAAAAATCGGTTTTCTAAATATATTTTTTATTTATGTAGCATTTGTACATATTAACTTAATTGACTTTACTGAATTAATTTGAATATCTCAAAAATTACAGGTATAATTTCGAAATAAGACTGGAATTTTTTTATAGAGAATTTACTATTATTTTTATATGTATTAATATATGCTTTTAAAATATATTACTAGTTATATATAGTAATATTATTTTAAAAGTAGGACTAATCATCTGAAAATATTGAACTGATATAAGTGTAAGCCGATACTGAAATTTTTACTAAAAATGTTAAAAATATATACTGTATAAAATTTTTATTATATTTGTCCAATTATTCAATATATGGCAATCCCTGGAGACGTTACGATTAATAAGTAAAAAAGTTTGATACTATCTGGGTTTTCTGTTATAATACTAAAAATGTTCATCTACGTAACAAATGATGTAGAATTCGTGTATAACGAAGAATAATTCAATGTTTATTTCACATTAACCAACTAATCTATCATGGCTGCCGTAGGAATCCTACAGGTTATACAGCTTTCGGATGAACGTCTGGTAAATACAAAATTGCGTCGGCCGGATTGGCCTCTGTTTATTTCACATTAACCAACTAATCTATCATGGCTGCCGTAGGAATCCTACAGTTATAGATATTTCCGATGAACGTCTGGTAAATACAAAATTGCGAGGAAAATCACTTTAACACGTTTTTTGCTTAATTCCTTTTTAATTCGTTAATAGTAAATAGCCAGTCGTACTATCGATTACGTAAATGTTGAAAATATTTATTTTAAAAATCCGAATTTAAACTACTAGCCCAATAATATATCGGATGACCTGATAAATTAATGCATCCATACGGCACTAAATTAATAAACATTAGTAAAAACACATAAAATCTTGCAGGGATAAATGGCAAAATCAACATCCCCTTCAGAATAGCTGATAGGCCTAATATTTTGTTATAATCATAGATTTTAATATATGGTTTTAATTATACGTAATTCAATTTTGTTGGCCGGATTGAATAGACACGCCATCTCCATCTATCTCTTACCTTCGTGGTGAATCCTACAGTTATAGAGATTTCCGATGAACGTCTGGTAAATACAAAATTGCGAGGAAAATTAGTTTAACATGTTTTTTTGCTTAATTCCTTTTTAATTCGTTAATAGTAAATAGCCAGTCGTACTATCGATTACGTAAATGTTGAAAATATTTATTTTAAAAATCCGAATTTAAACTACTAGCCCAATAAAATATCGGATGACCTAATAAATTAATACAGCCATACGGCACTAAATTAATAAACATTAGTAAAAACACATTATATCCAGCGGGGATAAATGGCAAAATCAACATCCGCTTTAGAATAGGTGATAGGCCTAATATTTTGTTGTGATAAAAATCCGAATTTAAACTACTAGCCCAATAAAATATCGGATGACCTGATAAATTAATGCAGCCATACGGCACTAAATTAATAAACATTAGAAAAAAAACAAAATCCTGCGGGGATAAATGGCAAAATCAACATCCGCTTCAGAATAGGTTATAGGCCTAATATTTTGTTGTAATCATAGATTTTAATATATGTAATCACAGATTTTATATATATGTAATCCACGACTTTATATCAAAAAAAATTATTACCGAAAATATAAATCTTGTTAATGATTGCTCTGAAATATCATAAATGTTTGGGATAAGCTTGTTTTAACCCGGCCATCCCCCTAGGCGAAAAGCATATAAAATTGCTAATTTATTATATTTTTATATAATAATAAATAATATAATTCAAATTCAATATAAAGTTATTAATTTCTTTAGTAATGAATAGCATAGACTAGTTAGAATAAAATGCTATCCGTTTAGTGGCTAATGGACTAAATTCATCCCACAAAGAATTCGATTGTGGCGAATGAATAAAATTCACTTTTTTTTACAATTAGTTGATATATTAGTCCGCCATTTTAAACTTGTTTTTTCCTGATGTAGCGGACCGCAGAGAGAGCTTGTGACGCCAATAACTAAGTAGAAAGGCAATTAAGCAAGTTTTATCTGAAAATTTTTTTAACATAAAACATCTTAAAAATATTCTTTTCATGAACATTTATTAGTAAAAAGAAAGATGAAATTATAGTATGTATGCATGTTATTTTAATATACATAATGAATAATTCTGTTATTATGGGCCACTATTATGCTATTTATATAAAATTTGGCCCACTGATAAAAAAAATTTGGATGCGTGCTAGGTTAGAAGACAAATTAAATATAAAAAAAACCACTATTATGCTATTTATATAAAATTTGGCCCACTGATAAAAAAAATTTGGATGCGTGCTGGGTTAGAAGACAAATTAAATATAAAAAAAAATATATATTTTTTATGAAGTTATAACTTAGTGAACTTCCTGAATATTTTTATAGTACTTGTTTTTATATTTATATATAAAAAATATGAATATTGTAATAACAAAAACTGGTTACCATTAGAATGCTTTTTTTATCATCAGTTATGTATAAATTTTTTTATATGTGCACTGATGATGATAATCTAACATTTAATATTTATATATAAAAAATATGAATATTGTAATAACAAAAACTGGTTACCATTAGAATGTTTTTTTTATCATCAGTTATGTATAAACTTTTTTATATGTGCACTGATGATGATAATCTAACATTGAAAAATATTTAAGAGTTAATTAAATTTATTATAACATTATAAAAAGAATAATATCTTGATTACTATTATTAACACTAAATGAATAATTCAGCTTATATTATTTTAAACTGATTACAATTTATATATGAATGACTTTAGGACAACTTCAAAAAAGCTAGAAAACCAGATTTTCAGCAACTATTGATCAGTCCGAGATATTCGGTTGTTTATTAATTTATATCAAAGTATATAAAATATTTAATTGGTTAAAATATTTTTTTATATTATAAAATTATACCTGTAATCTGATAAGATCTTGTGTTTCTCTATCTAATTTAGATGAATCCTTTACTGTAATTCCACCTGTTTTAGGATCAATATTAAAAGCATCAGATTCCTCAGCTAATTTATAAAAAAATTGACCATTTTCACCCTGCAAAATATTTAAATGATTACATTTTTAATGCTATTTAACAAAAAAATTATATAATTTATTAAATTTTTCATAATCAATGCAAATTAAACTAATGTTTCATTACAGTCTACATTCAAAATAATAATTAATAATAAAATAAAAACTTTATTTCATTTGCTGAAGTTATAAAACATTAATGAATTCTATCAAATTTATTAAGCGTCATTTTTTTTATTTTTTAATTGATCATCAATCTAAACGATATCATTCCAGCATTTATTGTTTTAAATTGTGATCTAAATTTTTTGTTCATAGAGAAATTATAAAGTAGATAATATTCTCTGCATGGGATCTTATTATTATAAAATAAAAACAATCATTATTAATTTATTTGTTACTTATGCAGTACTAATGGGAAAGTTAAAAATCTTGATATAGGTCACTGATTAAAACAATTAGTACTCTCAAAGAATTTAATAGATAATTTTTGTTTTAGATGGTAATGATTGTTACAGTTTTGCATGATATGTTTTAAAAATGTATAAAAATTGAATATATAATATAAAAAACTTATTTCACACGTACAGAATCTTCATCTAAAGCATACACTTGCACAACAGTAAATCCAATGGGTAAATTTTCCATCACAGTAATATTGTAAGTATCAAATTCGAATACTGGAGAATTATCATTGACATCTAATACTTCCACGTCTACTTTAGCCACTGTTTGACGAAGAACATTGTCCATCTGTGTTGCCTGTAAAATAATATTAAAATATATAATTAATGACTTAACTAAGTTTGAAAACTGTAAAATACAGATTTAACTAGTATTACAAAACTGTGTTAGAAAGTAGTTAAAACAGTAGAAACTGTTTTAAGTACTTTCTAACATACTGTAAATAATTTTCTTTCTAAAATACTGTAGATGATTAAACTTTGCTTTTTATATATAAAAAGCAGTTTAATCATCTACAGTATTTTCAGTTACATCATAACCATTTTCAGCAGTTCTGACATTAAAAGCTTACATTTCTGTAAAAGAACTACAAAATAAATAAATTGTCACATGCTCATAGTTCTTTTACAGAATTATAAGTTTTGAATATCAGAACTGCTGAAAATGATTATGATTTAACCGAAATTACTCGGATTGATTAAACTTTGCATTTTATCCTACTGCTTTAAGTGCTTTCTAACACAGTTTTGTAATATCAGTTATATAATTAATGATTTATATAATTTTCTTATATGCTATAATTTTTTTATTTGGTAAAAATCACTTAACTCTAATCTTTATTTCATATTTATAATAAATAAATAAATATGCAGAGATAAAAAATATTTTACTATATCTTTAATTATTCTTGAAACTTTTAAGATAATATGGAATAACAGATCATTTTTACGTTTTATTTAAAATTACCAATACACTACAATTACTATTTTTAAAATTAGAAAATCTTAATTTAAAATTTTTTTTATTTTTCTTTGAAGTGGATACTTAAAATGTCAAAAACAACTTAAGCTTATAATAAGTCCATTTAGTTCCTTTCAAGAAGATTTACCTCTTTATTTATTAAATAATCATTATTCTTAACTATTCGCATCGTCTGTCTGGCTTACTAAAACGTCAGCAGCATCGTAGTGCTGACGTAAAATATGACGGGAAATTCAATTTGAAATCTGTCTAGATTTATCTGGCCCACACTGTACATTTTATAGAAGTGATGATAGTTTTATTAAATCGCAAACATTATCCCATTATTTTCTTAATAAACTTCTTACTAAAAATGTACTTATAATTTGAATTGTATATTACAGAAGTATTTCAAGATGATTGTGACCAAAAAATCCTTGCTCCATAATAATGAACTTTTTGTTCGAATCTGTGAAATAAGAAACTTCTAACTGGTCCAAATGTGAAATATATTACAAAACACACTGCATAAAATTATTTCAGTTTTTAATTGGAGCAAATAACAACAGTATTCAAGCTACAAATAAAACTTATGTAATAATTATGTTCATAATTTGAGGAGTACCTGTATTTAGGATTATCTCTCTGTTAAAATCAGTTTAAAAATGTACTAATATTGTTAAACATATTTTAACACACATTAGTTTTAAAACAGCAATATTTTAAGTTAAAAAATTTTAAAAACATTTTTTTCTCAAAAATTTGATATACATCTCAAAGTATATTAGCCAAAATTTTCAAAATTGATAATCATAAAAGCAATATTTTTTTAGATTGTATTGTGATACAGTGAACATCTATAAGAATAGTTCATCCACATTATTATTATTTATTTAAAAAATTATCTAATGACAAAATAATACTTATTTTAAATAATTTTATTTTTCTGGATGCCACCATGTTGTAATGTATGCTTATTACTATCAAAATTACATCTTCTGTTACTGTTATTACAATAAACAAATAAAAGCATAACAGGAATAATTTTAACACAAAATTTAACTAACCTGGAAGTCATCAAGTACAGAAGTTTTTTCTGTCACGCAAAAAATAAATATGCTGATATTAAAGAATTTTTTAAAAAATTCTGGAAAATTATAATTTTTCTAAATCACTAGATCCTTCGTGATGCACTCATCAGAAAGGATCTAGGATATAAAATTTTGCAATGCATTAAAAGGAACCAAGAAAAAATTTTGCCATTTGAATTTTCTGCACTTTATCACTGCCAAATCAAATCCTTTGTTTTGATAATTAATCATTTCTAAAAATAGCTTATTGTTTCATGGTGCTGCAATTACCAGTTTTGCATTAGTTTGCAACATATAAACAATTAAATTTTTAATCATATTTACAAAGGAAAACTTTTGATAAATTTCTTCATTCTTAGATACTTCAATAAATTGTTTATCTGATTTTAAATTTTTAACACATTTATTAAGTTTTAAATAATGATCAAAATGTTTCTGCATACAGATATCTTATTATTTTATATATATTAAAAAAATTTGAAACGATTTCACAAAACTAGATTGAAATAGCTTAACAAAACAATATAATTATAAAATAAATATTAGAAGATAAAATAATAAACAATACTAGAAGAAATGAGTATTATACTATAATCGGAAATGACGTACACGTCGCAATTTCTGACCCCAGTATCACAATATGTAGTGATTACTAAACTTTCAACCTTTCTCTTTTTAAAAAGAACAAATTATTTTGTTTTCATTAATTGTTAAGACAGAGAATTTTTGATTCTATTTATTGTCATAGTTTGCATACTATACATCTGATTAAAAAACATTTGTAAAAAAAAAACCTTTCCTTAGATGGAAAGTGCTACAATAAAAACAAATAAATATATCAGAGAATATAAAAAATTAAAATATGAAGTAAAATTTTATATTATATGCAATTTAGAATCCTGAAGCTGAAGAATTATATTTCACACACCAGCAATTAGATTTTATTACCCCTATTTATATCCCTTCCCAATCCCTCACCATCTCCAAAGGACCTTGGATTACTCTGAGTAATAAAATCATCCTGTCTGTTTACAAATAAAACAGGGTACACATTTTTTGACTATGCAAAAAGATTTACAATTGAATGAAATAGGATACTCTACATAATTTTGATAAGGAGGTATCATATTATGGTTTAAGAAATGACAGCGAAAGCTTTTAAATGTTTGTAATAAAGTTTATTAAAAAGTATTATTCTATATTGCTATTGGTACTTTAGTAAATTCACAGATATCATATTTCTTAAAAATTTATTAAAGATCAATAAATTATAGTAAAAAATGATTCTTTTACATTAGAAAATAAACAGTTTGCAAAAAATAAGATTTCATACATTTAGAAGACTTGTTTTAAAAAACAGTGAAAATTTCATATAATTAATAGTTAATCAGTCTGCATGCTAATTTGCATTTTTTCACTTATGATTGGGTTTCATGTTAGTATTGCAGAGTTAAATTAAAAAAAATATATAAAAATGTTTTTGGTTTTATAAAATAAACTCTCTTCAATTACATTTCACTTTTACAAAAAAATAACTGAACAATCTACAATTTTTGAATCAAAAACAATAAAATATGTAATATGTAGGTAAATAAATAAGTAAAAAACTAATAATTAGGTACCTATTTTAATACTTTATTAAACACAGTGGAGCTATTGCGGAGCAGTTTTTTTGTGTTTATTGGGTGAAAATAGGTGCCTCTGCGTAATCCACGACTTTATAGCAAAAAAAATTATTACCGAAACTATAAATCTTGCTAATGATTCCTCTGAAATATCATAAATGTTTGGGATAAGCTGGCTTTTATCCCGGCCATCCCTCTAGGCGGCGATCCCGACCCAAAGCCGCCAATGTGGCCAGGAACCCAGTGGTTGGGGTAAGCTTGTTTTACCCCGGCCATCCCCCTAGGCGACGATTCTAAATCTTGCTAATGATTCCTCTGAAATATCATAAATGTTTGGGATAAGCTGGCTTTTACCCCGGCCATCCCCCTAGGCGACGATCCCGACCCAAAGCCGCCAATGTGGTCAGGAACCCAATGTTTGGGAGAAGCTTGTTTTACCCCGGCCATCCCACTAGGCGGCGATCCCGACCCAAAGCCGCCAATGTGGCCGAGAACCCAATTGTGGGATAAGCTTGTTTTACCCCGGCCATCCCCTTAGGCGGCGATCCCGATTCAAAGCCGCCAATGTGGCCAGGAACCCAATTTTGGTAATCTTTGTTGTTCCATTGTCGCCTATCGATGCCGATACGAATTTTTGAAAATAGGTCGAATAAATTTTAATAGATATATATTAATTTTTGTATTATCTAATATCTTGTAATGTATAAAATATTAATTTTTTATATTATTTTCTTTTTAGTCCTGTATTATATATAATATTTACCTGTTAGCTTTATTTTTTATTGATGTTTTGTTACGCTAATTTATTTTTATTTATGCACTACCTATATTATTAATGTATGGATATCCTAGTAATGGGTAAAATGGAATCATCCAAAATTAACGTTGAAGTCTTTTATTTATCTTCTCTCCCAACATCAAAATTTTAATGCCAGCATAAATTTCCTTAGAAGGATCATTAGTAGGCCTATTCCAACTTTATTTTCCTAACCTACATTTGTTTAATATTCAAATAAAAATGATATGAGAAAATCGTAATGTAAACAACCCTAGGCAATAAAAGGGGGCATGGCACTTTAATTCTTTTATGACGGCCAGTCCTTTTGGCGCTGCTTGTGGTATTGGATGTAAAGTGTCAACAAACTATCATAAGGCCAATTAGAGTAGAGTAGAAAATGTTATAGCTGTTTATATAGGATTGTGGACGATTTTCGTATGTTATGTTCTTTGTTATAAATTCAAAAATTTAAAAATATTAAAATAAAAATTATTGAAATGAAGAAAAAACATATCAATAAACATATTTTATTAAAAGAATGACAATATTTTAATAAATTTTTGTCAATTTTTGACTAATTAATTAACTAACTAAATTAATTAAAAGTTAGGTAATACTTCATTTTTTATCGATAATTTTTTAAATTATAATCGATTAATATCGATTTTCTTCATTCATATTTCATTTTAATCAGAAGACTTGCCACTATCAGAAAATACCAAATATTTCATTGGATGGCTAAGATTTCATATATAAAAATAGTGTTTTCTCTGATCTCATATAATGAACGAAATAAAATTCGTTTTTTTTTTTTTTTTTTTTTTTTTTTTTTTTTTTTTTTTTTTTTTTTTTTTTTTTTTTTTTTTTTTTTTTTTTTTTTTTTTTTTTTTTTTTTTTTTTTTTTTTTTTTTTTTTTTTTTTTTTTTTTTTTTTTTTTTTTTTTTTTTTTTTTTTTTTTTTTTTTTTTTTTTTTTTTTTGCATATTAATGAGGCTTAATAATAAAAAAATCGAAGGCAGTGAACAGGTTATCAAACTTTCAGCTACAAACACTTTAACAAAATGGTGAGAAAGAGTAGTGAATAAACAAGCATAATATTGATATACGAAAATAAATTTTCGAATTAATACAAATTTTAATGAGAAAAATATATACAATAAAACCTGTCTAAACTGGAATCGCAAGGGACTAGAAAATTTTTCCACCTTATACAGGTTTCACTAAAAAAAACAGCATTCAATGCAATTACAATACATTGTTATTGCAATAGTTCATATTTTGGTAATACAGTAATACCCCAACTTACATAAATTTGATTTACATAAATTCTTGAGATATGTAATTTCTCATCCTGCCCTCTCGTCAAATTGTTTGCTTATTTCATTTGCTGATTTATTGATTAAGAGTCTTTAATTACAACTACATATTATAAACTTTTATAATTTGTTGTTTTCTTGGTAATAAAGAGCAGTTAAGAAATTAATACATATCTACCTGAAATTAGATTAGGAAATCTGTAGGTAACCTGACTTATGTTATGCTTCCCGGTCCTACCTATTCAGTATCTCCGAGGTATTACTGTATATAAATAAAATATATCACCAAATTACTGTATTAGCCTATATAATAAAATGCATATGGTATTTTTGAAAAGCAAATAAACTGGACATATAATGTATTAGAAAAACAAGTAACAAATAGGAATAACTAGTTTTATTTTAAACTCTCATTCTTAAGTTCTTTAGTATTCAGTAATTCAGTTCTTATATAGTATTTGTATTAAGTACAAAATTTACAAAAGTTTATTTCCACATTTGTCAAGAGTTTTTTGTTTTGCATGTTTACTTAAACATGCTTCTCTTTCCATCATTGTATACAGTACAGTGCATACAGTATTGGACAAAATTAGAGCAACTATAGCCTCTTATTTTTGCAAGGTAGGCTTTTGTGGCATTTAGAATTACACAAAATGTTATTTTTTTGCACAAACATAATTTAGATACACAATGCTTCGTGCACTGAAAGCGGGTTTAGCCTGTGTGCTTCTACTGGCACAGATTGCAGCCTTCCTCAAAGAGATTTGTTTATCCTTGCAGATATTCTCTAAATAATGAAATTTCTGCTGGAAAATATCGAATTCTGAGCTGGAATACATGAGAAATGAAGCTTTTGTTTTAACTGTTTGATACTTCGGATTTTGACTAAGAAAAACTAGAAATTCTGGACTTTGAATAAGAAATGTTCAGCATTTCGAGTTCGTCCTAGGAAATACTAGAACGTCCGACAAATGTTACCACTCGTTTTGACTAGGAAATTCTAGTATTTCCTGAATTTGGGTTTGTCCTGAAACATGTCCATAACATAATTGGCACAATCCTGGGAAGTATTGTAATACTAGATAAACTGAGTGTGATGACTTCCAGTAACTGATGTTCCTCCCAACGTCTTAGTATATATAAAAATGTTTTCCCAGTTTACAAGGACTGATTGAAACTCACTGATAAACTGCCTTTTGATCAGAATAGTTGACTTGCTATTCATTCTGCCTACTTCTACTAATGCTTTTTTAAGCATAATTTTTAAATCACATAATGCATTTCTTATGGATATATTTCTTATTCATATGCATTTCAATGATTTAATGCATTTCTTATGGAAGACATAATTAACTCAGTGTCAAGAAACTTCTCTCTGATTTTCATAAGAGAAATTGTGGCCTCTTTCTAAACTCTGCTTCTATTAAGTGAAGGACATCGAGATTACGTAGTTTTGGCCTGTTCCCTCGTGGTCAATTGTTTAGCGCCTCAAAATTATCCCTTCTGTACTTTTTAATTACGCTTTCCCCTGTATTCCATTTTATACCTGATTTTGATGCTGCCTTCTTTACAGAAAAACCTTCTTCATACAATTTGACAAACAGTTTCTTTTTTTCCATAGAAACAACCTCATACTTTCCACACCTTCCTCCAACTCTACATTGAGCAACAGAAAAGTTCAAAGAACTTGAATCACTACCACTCATGTTATATATACATGTCAGTTTAAATTTTATACCCAAAGTCGAAGTCAGGGAACAGACAAACAAACTCGTACATTTTATGAGGCGTTGCTTTTTCATTGACTGTTTTGCATAAAGTTTTAAATAAATTTGCAAAAGGTTTAAATCATTTTGCAAATGGGTTAAATAAATTTGCAAAAGGTTAACATAAATATGCAAATGCTATATACATCTGCTTTTTGTTTAGTAGATCTTTAGTGCCCATTGAAAAGATTACAGATTGGTTGGTCTTTATTCATAAAGATATATCAGTGAGTGAGTGACAAGACTGTGCAAGGAAATCTGTACAGGAAAGAGGAAATCTGCTTCCAAATCTTTTACATAGATTTCCACAAGCTCCACTCCACACAATCAAACCAATTGTCCAACATTATGATTCAACTTACTGTAGAAACAGGAAATAAATCTGCTTTCAACGCTGCAAAGAGTCTTGGAAGCAGATTCAGCAGATTTCTCCCATTTCTACAGTAGTTTAATTTATAATGCTGGACAACTGATTTGGTTATGTGGAGTGGAGCTTATTATATACTGGATAGTGGAGTCACAAGACTGTTCTCATAATTATAACTACTATAACTAAATAAAACTTCTAGTTAATATAGAAAAGATGGTTATACTTCAGCAATTTCTGTGTTGACATCTGTATGATAACATAATTTTCCGTTATGCAATAAATATCATTAACTAACTTGAAAAAGTTCAAGGATAGAGCTTGAGCTTATTTTTGACAAGCTTGAGTCATCTATTTACAAAATACTCAAACTTCACAAATTGAGCTGACTCAAGTCAGTAACTCTAGTGATCATTATGAAAATAAAGCAAAAAATCTTTTTCTAATCCTAACATCAAGATGAATTTTGAAAAACTCATGATGTTAGATTGGCATTCCTGAACTTTTCAATTTTAGGTTCACTAAAATCTATTTATTAGCCCATTAAGGTTTTATGGCATTTAGACATATCATAGATATGGAACAAAAAAACAACAAAAAAGCAATTAAAAAAATTCAATCCTGATTACTCAGTGCAGCTATTGCAAAGCAGTTTTTTGCATTTACTGGGTGAAAATGTGTGCCTCTGATAATGGGTCCTAAATTTTTCAATTGCTGAAATTTGTTTTTTAATTACATTTTAAAGATAGAAAATGTGAATGGATTGTATTAGTAGTATTATCAGTAGAATTTGGATTATTTTTCATTGAATCTTGTTAATTCTGCTTTTTATTCTATTATATTTCAGTAATCTTATTTTGATTTTGGAATGAATTGACTTTATTTTTGAAATTTAAAGTGAAATATGACATTTTAGTGTGATGAGCTCTAAAATTTGAACTGATAAAATATTACTAATAATACAAAAATATTGGTTAATGCTGTTAAAATAAAGATTATTGTTATTTATTTGTTCATTTATTGCTTTATTTTTCTGATAATTAAGAAAAATGCAAGAAAATCCTAATGTAAACAACAACAGGCTATAAAGAGGGAATAGTACTTTTGTTTTATGATGGCCAATCATTTCACAGGAAATTGTAGCCAAGTCTACTTTATTACACACAATATCATTATATGCAGTGCAGTGTGTCAACAAAACATCTGCAGGCCAATTAAAGCAAAGTAGAAAATGTTATAGTTGTTTATGTATGAGAGTGGATGATTTTCATATATCCTGTGTTTTTGTTATAAATTTGAAAATTTTTAAAGAATTATAATAAAAATTATTGAAATAAAGGAAAAACATATCAATAAATATATTTTATTAAAAAAAATGATATTTTAATAATTTATGTTATTTTTCGAATAATTATATGAGGTAACAATGAAAATTAGCATAATACTTTGTTTTTTATCAATAATTTTTATAAAATATTTTCCTGATTTTCTTCATTCATAGTTTATTTTATTCATAAGGCATGCTGCTATTAAAAAATAGCATATTTCATTGGATGGCTAAGATTTCATATAAAAAGTCATGTTTTCCCCAATCTCATATAATGACTGAAAAGATGTGAAAGAAGTAGATGTGAAGAAATAAATTATATTAAATAAAGAATAAAAAACAATGAATTCTAAAAATTTCAAAAATTTTGATGAAAATTAAGTGAGATTTCACATATTAATTAGCTTTATTTTAAAAACTTCATGGATGTCAATGGATTAAACCAAATCTCAAGGAGAATAATCAAAATGAATCTATCTTGATAATAAAGGAAAATTATTAAAATTGTACTATCAACAAGGGTTAATTAAGTAAATTAGGTTCAATTTACCAAAGTGAGGGTTCATCATAAATAAAACTTTTAATGCATCAAAATGTAAATGAATTGGTACAAATAAAATAGATTTAATATAATAAGTTCACCATAACAAAGAATTATAAGCAGAATTTGTATTATTGATTTAGGTTTAATATAATTGGGCATTTATACAATCAAGTTAACTATATTCAAAGATGATTGTAGAATTAAACCTTGTTTAAGATGATTTTAGTTAAACCTTTTGTTCTCATGTCAAAAGGAAAAAATTTAATTAAAAAATTAAGCTTTCAAAGAAGTGAAACTGAAAAATGTTCTGTTTCTTAAATTTCCCTACATAAGATACAAAAAAGTGGTGTATATAAAATAATAATTATATAAATTCATATAAAATGAGATAGCACATTTTATGAGATTACTTCAAATATACAATATTGTTTATGAACATTATATTAATTATATTTGTATTGAAAAGTAATTTTATTACTGAAAAGAATAGTATAAACTACATAAAAGTGATATTGTAAAATAATAATGTATTACAATCATATCTATTTTAACTAATTATCAATTAAAATGAGATGTTGCTGTTACTTCCCAAACAAATGCTTTCTACTAGCTAATTATGGAAACTTGTTTGGATTAGTTGTATGAAAATATTTTGGTTTTCCATCCAGAAAAATCAAGAATCAAATCTTAATCCATTTTGGTAAATTTATATGCAAGATCAGGCCTAATTCATAAATCTCTAACATTTGTTAAAAAATATTATATTCATTTAGATATATAATATTTTTGAACATAGAACAGTCTAGGAAAGACATATTGTTTTCTTGCATTATAAATTTAGATTATAAGATTTATAAAGCGATATAATCTGTTTTTTTTAAGCAATGGTTCTCAAATTTTTTTGATTAACAACACATTGAAAATCATTTAAAAAATTTCTGGTCACTTTACGGACTAACTAAAGCATTACAATAAATGGCTAGTCCTTGACTTATGATTATTCATATTTATGATGATGCAATTAGTAAATTCTGTAATTAACCCTTTGCACTCCTGAGTCAAGACGTACTTGACAGGCTGATGACCTGCTACAACTCCTCTGTCAATAACGTCTTGACAGGGCCCGAGTCCCTTATCTTTACTTATATTAAAGAAATAATTTTCAAAATATCAATTTTTGTCATATTTTTCATTGTTTTATCATAGTAACCAAAATTTTGCTAAAATTTGGATTTTTAATTAAATTTTTAATTGTTTTATAATTGGATTTACTAATATAACGCCATCTTTGGACCGCCAAAAATTCAAGAATGGATTGTCCGAATTTGTCCGATTTGCTCTATCATATTCCAAAATTCCTTCTTAGTTTACCTTTACTTTTTTAAACCGATATCTTGATCCAATTAATTATAATTTGGGAAAGTTTGGCCCCTTGTATATAATATGATTTTAGCGTTTTTTTTACACATAAAATTCAATAAATTAATTTTATTTAAAAGTTTATAAATTTTAACGTATCACAGAAACAAAGCGACTTATACCAAGCTTGACAATTTTAACTTATCACAGAAACAAAGCAACTTATACCACGCTTGACAATTGACGCAAAAGCCGGCGTCCTAGATTGTGGCGGGAAATATATAACGGTTTTTCAAATCAGCTGATTGTTTGTTTATATTAGTTATATTTTAAAAATTGCACAAAAATTTAAACAATAAAGTAATTTTTGTGTAATCCCTAGTCGAAACAAGTAATTTGTAGACCAGGGGTGCATAATTATCGTCAAACAAGTCCATCCAAGGTCAACTACATGACCTTAAGCTCTGGGCGAGTTACATATTTTAAGTAGGGGAGAGCCATGAAAATCTGTCCTCTGTTTGAAAATGCTATTATTATATTTTAATTATTTTTTAAAAAATTAATGACTTATAGTGACTAAATACAGAGAAATAATTCACCATCCACCATTTTTAAAAGGCACTGAGACAAATTTGAGTAAAAAAAACGTATAAAAAGCGATAATTTATCAAAAATCAGTGATAAAACTGGCATACAGATGGCAGGATGATAGCGATGTATACAAATTATAGCAATGTTTATTAAAATAAATAAATTTTCAACAAAGTCGACATTCTCATACATACTAATACTTCTTATAAAATAAAACATATTTATTAAACATTATTTTAAGAAAATATGAATAAAAATGGCTAATAAACAATAATTTTAAACATTTGTGTAGTAGAATACCGTATTTCATCTGCGAGAGGGATAATACTATTGTTTGTTTACACAAGGCATCGGATTACCGTCTGGGGATCATATTACAATCATAAATTGTCTTTGTGAGTTGGAAAAATTTTTTAGAATTATGAAGTATTTGGTATTATTAAATGCGTAATATCATCAAGAATGTAAATATATAAAAAGTTTTTTTATCCGATGCCCGAAATCATGAATAATTTGAAAAATTATGTATTGTTTACTTATGCAAATTAGGCCTAATTATTTTCGTATTTTTTTTCTCTTATTCTTTTGATTCTTCATCCAAAACTAAAAAAGGGTATCAGAGTACGGTATATTGCCGACAAAATCCAATTTTTTCGTGTCAAAATATTAAAATGCAAAAAAGTTATGGCAAAAAAACAAAAAATCATATTTTTTTTTTTAAATGGATGTGCTAGAACGGTACATCATTAAAAAAAATATTTTTTAGGAGCGCAAAGGGTTAATCAATGCAATTCCATGTGTTATCCCTTATAGCTCCAATAAGCATCTGACTTTAACCAACACATGACCATAAATATGCTGAATGAGCTAAACAATGAAACCAATTTGATATAGGTACAGATAGTCCTCGAATTATGATCACCCTAACTAACAATGACGATGTCAAGTAAATTCTGCTATTAGTCAATGAAATTAATCTGGATTTGATTCACTGACCTAATGGTCTGATATATGGAAAGTGTTTTTTTGAGTCTGATTCTTATAGTTTTGTATTATTTATATCTATTAAGATAATATATACTCTCTTCTTCCTTTATATAAGTTGGAAAAGTAATTTTTAACAAAAATTTTGGATTAAAAACTTCTGAAAGTAAGTGACTTATACAATATTATGGCAACATATTATTTTCTAAATGAAATGAGACAATGCTCTATAGATTGATATCATAACAATAATATGATACTTAAAATAGCAAACTACAGAGAAAACATAAATAAATCAAGTTAAATGTTGTAAATCAACATATTTGGATTTGTAACTTGCAAATACAGTAGCTATTTATGCTATATATCTTAAAAAAAATTAGAGTCAAATTTATGGAAAATATTTTATGGAAAGTCAAATTTATGTAAGTCATATATTACATAAGTTGGGAAGTGGCTATATTTCAAAAAAATTATTAAACAAAAAAAAAACATATTTCCATAACAAATTTTATAAAAAGAAAAAAATATTAGCAAGAATTAACTTTTTCCAATTAATTAGATAATGCTAAAAATCAAAATGCATTTAAAAATTCAAACTTCTAGCCTAAAAATTTCCAAATCTAATTTGATAAAACTGTTACTCATCACTCTTATCCTATCTGCATTAGATTTATATAAAAAACAATAAACCTACCATTGTAAAATTTATAATTATGTATATTAACATAATAACTCAATTACATTATTACAATCTATCCTTATCCTTATTATTTTAAATAAAAGAAAGTTCTTTAAGAATTAAATCTTTAATAATACAAACATACTCAATTATAAACATACAAAATTTTAATTTAAGAATAAGATTTGTAAAAACTTTTCACTTATAAATAGATCAACTGTTTTCATACAAAATATAATTTCTGATAAAAAAAAGAGAACAAAATTATTGACTAATCTGTTAGTATTCAATAATTATTTGAAATAGTTAAATCTGATATATTGAAGCAAGACAACATAAATAATTATTTCTTGTATCTAATGTAAGTAAATGAAAGGACAGCATTAAAATATCATGTTTTAAATATTTTAAAAAAACTATGTATTTTAAATAAAGCAAATATTTTAAGATTCCATTCTATTATGATTCTAAAATAAAAAATGGAATGTATCTGTTACAATATAAAGCTGTTATGGTTTAGATAAATATTGCAATTAAGAAACACTGCTGATTATTTATATTTAAATTTGCATACAATGTTTCTAAAATACAGAATTTTATAAATTTCAGTTTCTTATTAAATCTTGATTTATAATAAATTTGTACAAAAATATGATCCAGTCTAAGATATTTTAGATTTTTTTCATTAAAAAATATTATTTTTTTTATGATCTATTGGTGATGCCTTTTTAATAAAGTATTACTGATTTCACTGCATAAACTGAAATTATAAAATTTTTTTTAGAAACATCAATAATTTATGAATATTTTTGTGTTCTGTAATTTTTTATGGAATACTCAAAAACATGAGTAAAACTGTTCAGTGAATTATTTTAATGTTCAATGTTTAATATTTCATGTTTTTATTATAATATATTTTGTTGATGTTGAATATGTTATGGCAACCAGATTTAACTTACTTGGCATCTTTAATTGATTTCAAGTTGAAAATAGATACATCTATATTTCTTCTCAAAATTATTTAATTTTAAACTTTTGGTCAATTCATCTTTAGTCAAGAAAAGTCGTCATCATCATCATCATCATCCATTAGCAAGATAAAGTTGCTGTCATCATATCATCTTCCATCATTTTCGTGGTAAAGGGTCCATTTCTTTCTCTGTGGGAATAAGGAAATATTCTTTCCTTATCGATATGTACGACTAATCCAAAACTATCTTTCATCTTAAAATGATAGCCGTACTTTTTAAATTATTTTTAAAATAAAATTCAATTTTTAAACTACTTTAAAAAAATTTTTATAAAAATTGTTGCTATATGTAAAACCATTTCAATATTTAAAAAGAAAAAAAAAGCTACATTTTTAAAATACTGTAGATTTAGAATTTATATTTTATTATCATCATCATTAAATAAAATTTTTCATATTTCTCAGATTTTATTCTAATTCCATTTTAAATATTTAAAATTTTAATTTAACTAAATAAAATTTCATTGCCAAAGGCAAAGTTTACTTTACATCAAATTATTAACTAAAAAATTATTTCACAAATAATAAATATGTACTTCAAATATGAAAAGAGATCATGATATTAATTAATGCTGTCCTTTTGAAAAACATATTGCCATACTTCAAACCTAAATTTAACACACAACTTCCATTTTATTTTATTAAAAAATATATTATTAATCATATAATTATTTCAATGATTAATAATTTATTGTCTAAATTTTGAATAAATAAGAATATTTGTAAATATAGCATAATAATACACAGTTAATCATCCAACAATAGAATTAATGAATAGTCAAAATTCACAGATACAAACTTATAGGTGATTTCCCATTATTATTCTATTCAATAAAAATTTATTTTAAAGAATTTAATTTTTTTTTTTTTTATATTTTTCATTCTCTTTTCCATATATTATATCAGTGGTTCTTAACCTTTTCAAATTCATGGAACACTTTTTATTGTAAAAAAATTTTTATAGAATACCAAAAATAACATTAAAACATAATAAAAATATTCATGAAGTTCTTAATACATCTTTTATTAAAATTTCTAAGTTATATACATTAATATATTTCATAATTTTATGGCAATATGTTTGCAGAACACTAGTGTTCCGTAGAATACCAGTTAAGAATCACTGTATTATATTATTATTTATGATAATAGAAGTATTTTATTTAAAATATCTGTATGCAAATATATTATAATATATTAAAATTAATTCTAATTCTAATATGTCTTCTTGTAAAAAGCTTAATTCAAATAATATATTATTATTTCTGGAAATAGATATTCACATTAGTAATATATTAACTACTTGATAAAATTTTAACAATAAAACTGATTTTTTCAGAGTAAAAGGTAGGAATATATGCGTTGTATAAACTAAACTAGACAATCAGTAAACTCAAAATAATAGTAAAAAATTAATATTTCTATATTAATTTTTTATTATGGAAACAGATTTGAATATATAAAAAACAATCTCCATAAAAAACTTCAACAAAATTTTAGCTGTAACTATAACTTCATTCTTTTAGAAGGAATCTAACAAATATAACTTGCATATTTTTTTTTTCAAATATTTCATTTCACTTAAATATTTATAAGAAAATAATATATATATATATATATATATATATATAATAATAAATGCATTCTTTATAGTAGCAAGTTAAATTAATAACTATAAAAAGTGAATTATCACAAGAAGACTGATGAATATACAATTTGAAAAATTTCATTAAAAAATAATATATAAAAATGAAGTTACAGCTAAAAATTTTTTGTTTTATTAAACTGTTGTAAAAACCTGCATTATTTATTCAAGAATTTAGTAAGTTTTATTTTATTAACTGTTGCTGTCAAAATTATTAGATAAATACAGCATATAAGCAATTAAGAATTAACAATGAGACTCATAAATATTTATAATTTATAAATTTGATTTGATATCTCATTATTGTTTAGATGGTGTTATGAATATCAAAAGCTGAAATGATTTAACCAAAATCATATTTAGATTTTTTTGGAGCATTTTGAAAATTTATAGATATTTCAAAAATTTCTAAAATACTTAATTAATGAAAATATAATGGCCCATTTTAAAAATAAATTCATACCTCTTATAGATGATAATCTTATGTAATTTTAACAGTTTACAATTATTAAAAAACAAAATATACTATTACAATCTCATCTGGTAGTGTATTTAATAATAAAATTTTATAAGAAGTTCTCAAATATAGCCAACATAATTTGTGTGTCCCCACAAGAAAATATTGATGTAAATGCGAGATGAATAAATGTGAGATTATGGAATTGCTAAGTTCTTATTTATTGTTGTTCATAAAATTTTCTAAATCAAAATAAATTAAGAAAAATCATCACAAAAATATTTTTTAAACATGAACATACTTTTATTGATTAAAATCAATATATCTTATTTAATTAAAAAATAATTTTTCAAATAAAAATTTAACAAACAAACAAAATAAACTGCTTATTTCCAAAAACCATACAAAATTTTTTTAATGGTTTACCTGTGTCTACTAACAAGTTCTTACTGCTATACTAGCGGCCAAAGAAAAATTTCTCAAGAATCTCTCTCAAAATAACAACAAAACACAAATATATTTTGAAAACTTATTATAATAAGAAAAATAAAAGCATTTTTCTACTCATGAACTTAGAGACATGAGCTGAGGAGTTGTCTAGTCAATATCTAACTTACAAATTTTTGCATATATGAACATACTATTTTAAAATTTTAGAAAAATTCAAAACTTGTTTGAGAATTTTAAACATTACAACAATAAAAAATCTGATAATTATTTAATGTATTATTGAAGCAGTTCAAGATGGCAGAACTTCAAAAATTTCTTGCATTACAATCAGATATTTATATTCAAATCTCTGAAATAATAAGCTTTTAGTTGGTTCAATCAATAACTTATATTATATGAATGCACTGTCTATTTTTTGTGGTTGGCCCCTCATCAGTAGTCTCCATTTAACTGTCAGCAGTCTTGGCATTGCCAATCCCACTAACTTATTCAAGTTAACCATTACTGAAATAGTTCTATTCTCTAATATCAAAATTGTAAGCTACTAAAATGAATTTACTAATAATTCAATGAAAATATTAATTTAACAAAATATAAGGTAAATACAATAATAAGAATTAGCAATAGCAAAGGATAATTAGAATTCAGATATAAATATTAATAAATCAATTTTACTGATGAAAAAATAATAGGTCAGCAATGAATTAACACTCAGCAACTTCAATAACTGAACTATTATATATATATAATATAAACAAATACCAATAATCCACAAAATTCATAGAGTACCAACAGATCAACACTAAATGTAGATGAAAACAAATACTCCATGGCTTGTGATACATTAATTACTAGTGAAAGAGCTGCACACAACATATTTATACTGATATTTATAAATTAATGATTCTTGTGTTAATTAAATGAACAGAAAACAACAATGAATTATTAGTGTAATAGTTGAATTAAATAATAAAAATAATAATTTTTGTATTCAATTGTTCATTTTCATCAATTAGTTACCTTTTAAATTTTTTTCTCATTCAGAATTGGCAACACTATCTCTCATTTAACTGCTGTTTCAACCACAAGGTACGTGCACTCTTCACAATATTACAAACTAAAAAATATATATAGTGTGTATGGTATCTTTGGGTTCAGTATAAGAATAAATTTTGAGATATAAGTTTCAACTGTGTTCATGACTATAGAAAACAGCTATGTTTTAAAACAGTGTGTAAGAATATGAATACAGCATAATCTAAACTATTATTTTTCCCATATTTGAATATAAATGAATAGCATATTAAGCAATTCACTTTCTCTGAATTCAGAATGTAAAAATGAAAAAATAATTTTAAGAATTATTAATTCTGTAGTTAATAAAACATCAGAAAAATTAATAATGTGAAGATATTCTAATTCATATATCAGCATTTATCAACAAATAAATATTATGAGGTTAAAAAAGATTGTAATCAATATCTAATAAAAATATAAACTGCATTTAATAATGTAATCTATTGATGCGAATTATTGAATTTATTGGCTTAACTTTTACATTCATAAGTAAAATAATATAAACAATAAAACATGAAAGTTATAATTTACTGATAAATAAGTCACAAATTTTGTTATTAATTAGTACTTTAAATCAGGGTTGCAGAGTCTGAGTTGGAGTCGGGAGTCAGAATTTTAAACTGCCCGGAGTCGAGAGTCAGAGTTGGATCACTTGTCATCTGACTCTGCAATTCTGGGTTGCAGAGTGGAGGTTTATGGGTGGAGTCAAACTTTACAAATTTTAGGGAGTCAGAGTCAGATTTTTAAACTGTCGGGAGTTGGAGTCAGAGTAGGATCATTTGCCATCCGACTCTGAAACCTTACTTTAAATAATAATTAATAATAAAATTTTATTAGTATGGCTAGGATAATATATCATATGTGTAAATGAAGAGAGGTCTAGATTAACAGACTCCAAAATGTATTGTAAACACTTCCAGTGATGACTAAGAGATTTGCAGGGATATATAATTTTTACTTGTCATAATAATATACAGTTAATCTGCTGAATGGGGTACATGCTATTATTCTTTACTGATAAGAGATGCATAATTAAAAAATTTTGGAAACTGCTATTCTAAATCATGAAATGAAGTGATTCCAAGATAACATGATCATAACTGTTTTGAATTAAAATAATAAAACTGAATGACTTATCTGTTCTCCTATTTTTGATCAATAAAATTCATTAACATAATTATTGTTTATTTATTAAAAACCTATTGTTTTCAAATCAAATATACAGGCTATATTTTCACTAATACTGAACAAAAATACATGATCTTAGTGTCATTCGAAAGAATGAAGTTTGAAGATTTTTTTGCCGAGAACACTATCATGGGAAATATGTACCTTGACATGTTGGAAAGTTAGTTAATGCCACAGCTCACGGAAGAGGAGGAACAAGGGTTCATTTTTCAGCATTCCTCCACATTGGCATATGAATGTCTATCTTCTTGGCATGTGTACCTAAATCGACATATGCCAGGAAGATGGATTGGTCGTGCAACTGCTACAGACAACACATTCTGCATATGGCCATCATGGTTCACTGGACCTCACAGTATGTGATTTCTTCCTGTGGGGTTTCATCAAGGACGTTTATATCCCTCCAATTCCAGCTACACTGCCAGAATTGAGAAAGCGCATTACCAGAGCCATCGAGAACATCATACCAGATATGCTTGAGAGGGTTTGGCAAGAATGGAATTACCGCTTGGACATCTGCCATATTACACTTGGGGCTCACTTGAGTGCATCTAAAGTCAGTATGAAATTCAATGGACACTAAGATCATGTATTTTTGTCAGTATTAGTGAAAATATAGCCTTCTGAAATCGTTCAATAATTTATAACCATCCTGTATTAATCATTGTCAGAAGATCAATATAAAAAAATGATAAGCAGAAACTGAACTATGTATTAGTTTGTTAAATAACTGAGGAATTTGTTTTCCATATCTCAAGTATTCTTCTCTCAAAAAATTAACAGTACTAAATTAATACTGTATAACTTATTCAAATGTTTACCTTCTTTTTAATTTATAATTTTTCTGAATTACTAATAATTTATAATTTAAGAATGTTTGTAACACATTTAAATTATAAATCAGTAGTAATTCAGGAAAATTAACTATGAACTACCAAAAAAAATTACAAAATTATATATCATCATATCACATTATATTTTGTGTCCGGAAAGTAATTTCAAAAACAAGCTAATCCTAATTAATTAATTTCAAATAAAATTCAATTTGATTCAAATGTAAGTGAAATATTTTTAAGAGAATTTAGACAGATTCACATAATCTCAATTTTTCCCTTAGATTACAGCTAAACAATTTAATAGAATCTGCTTTAGAATTGCTAGTTTATCATTTGGCTGAAAGCAAGATTGCTTAATAAATTCATAAAATGATTTAAATGGCCAATCTGATAATTATATCCCAGAAATTTAATGACAGTCTGAGGAAGAAAATCCTTAATAGATTACATTAGGTTATTTACCATATTACTTCGAGTTTAAGCTGCAATAGGATTTTAAAATTTTAAAATTGGAAAAAATAAAAATGATTTTATAATAGGTATTGAAAAGTAAGAAACATTTTTATTTACTTAAATAGGTACTAATATACATAATAAGCTGCCTAATTTATTAAGAATCTTCTTCAGATATATTACCACTTTCGTTTTTTTAGCACAAAGTCTCTTCTCCCAAACATGTTCTAATCAATCTTTCATCAATTCTGTTGTCATCCATGCATTCTTTTGTGCTCGAATTATAATACCCTTAGGAAAATTTTCCTTGGGCACAGTTTTTTGTTTAAAATAATAAAAGGTGGCAATTTGTTTCCATCAGCAGTTATAAACAGCATTATAGTAATTCGTTATTTTTCTTATAATTAAAATATGGCCAGATATGAAGTGATTCTACACAGCTCCTCAAACGGCAATTGGATTAAATCAGAAAACTATGAATGGGGGACCACCAAATAAACTGTTATCAACGGACATAATACTATGTGCATGATAGAGCGTTAAGCAAAAACCCAATCATTGGGGAGTGAGAGATTGGGAGAAATAAGATGTTAAAATATTCACTTTGAATTTAAGCCGCACCAAAATTTTACGTCTTAAAAATATGAATAAAAAGTGCAGCTTAAATTCGAAGTAATACAGTAAATTAAGCCACCATATCTCACAAGGAATACACATTATCTGACAGTGGCCATTTTTATAGCCCACCAGAGTTTGACCCACCCATAGTGGAGTCAACTAGAAGGTTAAAGGATGGGGGTTCAGCTGGCTGGTCTTTGACCCCTCCTGAAAAACTGGAGGTATGGGGGACCAGATTTGAACCTGAATCTTCTAAGATAGTATGCAAACGCATTACCATGTGGCCATTTGCTGACAAAATACTCATAGTGGAGTCAACTAGAAGGTTAAAGGATGGGATTTCAGCTGGCTGGTCTTTGACCCCTCCTGAAAAACTGGAGGTATGGGGGACTAGATTTGAACCTGAATCTTCTAAGATAGTAAGCAAACGCATTACCATGTGGCCATTTGCTGACAAAATCCATAACAAATCTGGAAATAAATTTCAATTGCTTTTGGTTTTTGTGGAATCATTAGTTAATCTACTACTACTACTACTATTACTACTACTGATAATTTACTGTATGTATTCTGTTTGTAATTTGATACTCTACTTTGTTTACTTTGACTTATGACCTCTATGGCAAGGTAAATTTATGGTTCTGAAAATTTCACTGCAGTCTACTAATGCCTTCTGCTCATATTTCATGAAATTTTCTTGTCATTTTTTTAAAGTAATATGCAAATTTCATATATATAAAAAAATGAGTAAATCTGGAACATTTAATGCATTAATTTTTACTAAATTTGAATTTATCTTCATTATTTTATGCTAACTGATTAACTTTTTATTTTCTATTTTTAAAGTTTAAAAGTAATTTTTGGATGTTTGTCTTCTATACAATAAAATACTTATTTTTAAATCTAGATGCATATTTCTTTGTATTCTATTCCTAAATTGATTGGTATTTGTCACTGTTTAATTATTTTCCCCTCTTTCTTTTAAACAAATGCCAAAATTTTATATTATTTGAAATAAATGCAGTGTTTGAAGAAGTAAAGTTATCAATAAATCATATTTTTTAAATGCATTTAATTTATAATCGAGGCTACAATTCATAAATTACATACTTTGTGTTTTATCAGATTTTATTCTTTCTTATGATTTTACATTAATCCTTATAAATTTTTAGTCTCTTTTAAATTTTAAACAATTTTTGATATTTTCCTTCTAAAGAATAAAAATAATTTATTTTTCATATTAAATATTTTTCTTTGTATTATATTTATGACTAAATTGCTGTTTCTTCTTATATAGATAGTTGAAAAGAACTTTTACAACTAACAAAGATTGTTTGCATTTATAATCTGATACTTTCTTCCATCACATTATATAAACAATTCATCTCTATTTCCAGGTGATTGAACTAAGATATCTTTCTACACAGTTTAGTTGTTTATTAGTCACATTTCTTATAATTTTCTTAAATTGATGTGTCAACAATTCTTTCTTTTTCATAAAAACAACTAGTTTTTAAATAAAGGAGGTCCAGTCTAATAAATTATATTTTTAAATAAATACTTCTGTAATTTATCATACAAATGATTGTGCCATCTATATACTAGATTTGATATTATTTTTCCTAAATTATTGCATTTTACATTTGTTTTGGTCAACATTTTGCATGAAGTCTTTTAAAACAGCAGATAATGAGTTATTTTTCTTAATTTATTTGTCCTAAATCAATGATTTCTTCAATATTAGAATTATACTAGAATTTTAAAACAAAGAAGATAGTTTATAAAGTGTCATTCCTATTTTATAAAATGAGACAAACTCCCTTATCTGAGAACAAGTTACTGATCTTGGAAGTATGTTTGTATTCACTAATTTTACATTCTTGACTACATATTAGTTCTTTATATTACAAATAATCTTAAAATTACTGATATTTTAAATAAAACAAAAAGAAATAAAATGATAAACTTAGGCAAACAAGAAAACAGCAGACAGAATAATCAGCTGATTATTTCCTGCCAATAATCTAGACAGCAACTTCAGTATCGATCATCAAGTGTGGTATTGGCTGTTTTGTTTCTCTGATAACTTGAAACATCTAAATTTTTAAATAAATCTATTTTAAGCCAATAAAGGAAATTGTCATTATTATAAATATATAGTATATCTATAATTTTCCTTCTAAAATAAGAAACTTTTTAAAACCATATTTAGTTAATAATACTTATAAAACTATTACAATATATTTCTCAAAGCATTTCTAACTTACAATGTTTATCATTTTATTAACAATTTTTTTATTTAATTCAAACAAAATTTTAGTCTCAGAAATTTAGAGATATTACAATAAAATGTCATAAAAAGTGTAAATAGGAAATTAACAACTATATTTCATATTTTATTACAAAAATATATCTGTATGTACAAAACAATGATGGAATTAAATTGTATAGATTATATAAAAGACATTGATGAATATTTCTTCAGCAAAGAGGGAAAATGATGTGTCAAATGCCACACCTTCCCTACAGATGCTGCTTGAAAAACATTTTTGAAAGAATTATAAATAAAAACTATGAACCAAATTTATTTTATATAAAAATTTTATAAATAATCTTTTACAGAAGTTGAAATATATATATGAGATAAAAACAGAGCAGAAAGTTATATTAATAGAGAAACAAGCTGTACCAGCTTCTGTGCAAGATATCAACCATGTTCGAGCATAAACAATAATTTGGCCTTTTTAAAACCCTCGTCATTTTGTCTGTCAGAAACACCATACAGAGAAAAGATATAATAAAATCAATGATTACTGAATGAGAAATATGAGTGATTTTACAATTCAATAAAAATGATAAAAATTAGAAGAAATATAAATTTTCTTTAAAAAGGTAAGAAACCAACAAATAATATACAATGAAAGAGATGATAGTTAATAAAATATGTAAAAATTATTTCATTTTAATTAAAATAATGTTTTTTATAGAAGAAAAATGAAGTATACAAAATTAAATTCATTTACATGGTTAAATTTGCCAAAATTTGAAATATTTTTACACAATTGGATATGAAATGATATAAGGACAATATCCTGAAAATTTTAATCAGCTATCTTTAAAAATAACAGAAAATATTGCAATTTATTAAAATATTAATATTTTCAATAAATTTATGAATTTTGAAACACATACATCATGGAATTCACATCATTACATATTCTTGTGTTATCAAAATGTTAAGGGTCTAAGATTCTACTTATTATGGTACTGCAATCAAAATCAAATTTGAAAAATTATTCTAAAATTATTAATTATAATGAATTTTAATTCACAATTTTAACAAATGCATTGTGTCTAATCAATAATTCAAATTTCAGAAGAAAATTTTTCATTATACTTATATCTGTTGAAAAAAAAATTAGTTTAAACAAATTGTTTGAGGAACAAAGACTGGATAGACAAAAATCAAGTCATGGGTGTATATCAAATAGAATTTAAAGGACATTGATTTACAACAAGAACAACTTTATATAGGGTACACTTTATGCATACTTCCTAAAAAATTTCAGAACATAAATACGACATAGAAAAAGAGAAAACCACTACTGCTTTGGCACAGAGAGCTTTAAATAGTAATTTGCATATAAATTGGGAGAGCACAAAAGTAATTAAGAAAATCCACACATAGAAAGCAAGGAAGTATCTCTTGCTATATTAAAAGAGAAAACAACCAATTAAGCCTATCAACATTTTAGATCCAGGAGAACATAGTAGTGTCTGGAGGCTTTATTTAAACTAAATTTTTTACTGAAGATTTATGAAAAAATTCATATGAGTGTATTTAATATAATTTAAAAACTTTTTAAAATTGAATAAGAAAACTTGTTTACTGCAGTGCATGTTTTAGTTACTTTAATAATTATGTTCAATTTTAAATGTTCGAATTAGAACAGAATTTTTTTTGTTGTGAAGAGGGAATATAAGAACTCCGAAAATGCTACTTTGTATTTAATAAAGTAATTTGTCTTTGAATATATTAATTCCTGCTAATTAGCTAGTCGTAATTAATATATTATTGATTTCTACTTTGTATTTAATAAAGTAATTTGTCTTTGAATATATTAATTCCTGCTAATTAGCTAGTTGTAATTAATATATTATTGATTTCTAATTATATAAATAATAAGCACTATTAGCAAGAAACAGTTTTTTTTTTTATGTAAAATGTTTTTGATCTCTGAGAGATCCATAACATTTTTACATAAATAAAAAAACTGTTTCCTGCTAATAGTGCTTATTATTTATATGATTTTCTAAGAAAGAAGGTAGATTTATGATTTTGATTTTTAATTTTTATCTAATTTAATATCTTATGCTTAATATTGATAAAACATTAAGTAAACAAACAATTATAAAAAGAAAATCTAGAATAGCTAACATTCTAAATTTAAGATTTAGAATATTAATAATGTTTGATTTTCTTTTTATGTAATTTGTTTGCAAACTAAAGATGATCAATATTTTTGTAACTGAAAACATTTTTTGAACTTTACTGCTATTAAGTGCTTGTTGCTTATTTAAGCATATTATCTCTATTTAATTAAATAGAAAAAATGCAATATATGAGAGAGAATTTATTTATAAGAATTTCAAAAACTAATTTTTTCTGGATATACACATGGAAGACTGTAAGAATAGCAAGGGATTGAGAATGGCTCTATTTACTAAAATAAGTATAACAGTCTTATCAGCAGGGTGTATCTGAAGAGTCAATAAATAGTCCCTCCCAACATTGGAGTAATAAAAGATTTTACCACCTTTTCCATAACAAGAAAAAAAAATACATTTTGAGCTTAGTTGCCCCTCATTTGTTTATCAAAAATGGATTGGTATGGTGGTAATATGAATTGCATTTGAAATATTAGAGGGTTACTTCAGATTGTAATATGAGGGATGTTCTGTTTTGAGTTAAAAGATTGATCATGAAACAATGCATGAGAGAGAGAATTTGTTGTTACTAAAATTTGTGATAGTGTAAAACCAAAACTTAACAACAGCAAATTCATGAAGCTTAGAAATTCAAATTCATTTAAAATTTTACTATTATATATGATCTACCGGAAAGTTCTGTCTGTTTTTGAATGAAAATAAAATAATACGTTTTCAATATTATTATTAATATTTACTAAACAATATAATTTCCATTGTTACTGATGACCTCTTCTTAGCATGATGGTAATTTGTGAATTTCCATTTCTGTAGAATGACTCATCTTTGAAGGCAAAAAATTAAACCAGTGCTTGGCTGATATCTGCTTCATTTTTGAATTGTTTTGCCTTCAAAAAATTTTGCAAGGAGAGAAACAGATGAGAATCGGATGGAACTAGGTCCAGAGAGTATGATGAATATGATAGAATTTCCCAGCTTAGCTCTGTGATTATCTGGCGAGTCACCAAAGCAGCATGTGGTCTGGCATTATTGTGGTGCAGCATCATGATTTGCTTCCTATTGACCATCACTGGTCTCTTTTTCTTGAGTGCTTTGTTTAAATCATTCATTTGTCAACAGTACATTTCCAAATTGAGCCTTTCTTTGGATTTGAGAAACTCATAGTGTATTGGTCCTATGACATTCCACCATATATATATATACAGCATTCTCTTATTGAGGTTCTAGCTTGGTTTTGAATGGAGAGGGATGGTTGTCTGGGTTCACAGTATGCATTTTTTCTCACAATGTTCTCATATGTAATCCACTTTTCATCACTGGTTATCATCTGATCTAAGAAAGATTTGTTTTTGTTTTGAGCAAGTAGCGATATGCAAATGATGATTTGGTCATGTTAATTTTTTCACTTAACTCATGAGAATATTTATACACCAATTCAAGTTTCCAAAACGATTTGTTTTGTTGAGTTGAGCTTTTCTGCAATCTTTGATGTTGTCAAAAAAATATCTTGCTTATAATGGCCCTAACAAAATCGTCATCAATTAGAGATGGTCACCTAGAGAATGGCTTGTCATTAAGATCAAAATTGCAGGTTTCAAATTTTTTGAACAATCTCCTGCACATTCTGTTGAAAACTGTATCTTCACCAAAAACTCTCACCAAATTTCTATACATTTTTGTACATTTCTTCCTTGTTGGAATCCATACAGAATGCAATGTCGTAAATGCATTTTATCAACAGACATGTTTACGTGAGCAAATTTCACTCATACTGAGATGATGAAACCATTGTTTCAATAAATTTAGAAGATTACATATGTAGAAATACAATTCTAAAAAGAGGCACCATGTGTGTTTCAAACAAACATATTCATGTGTTGAAACTTGAAATGACATCATCGGACAAAACTTTCCGGTAGACCTAATATTTTATGATAAAAATTTGCTTAGAACTATTTTTAGAGTAGGTAAAATTGCTTCTAATTATATTAAAATCTTCTCTCTCTTATCTAATATTAATAGAAGAAAAGTATCTAAATATATAAATTTCAAATATTTATAAAAATAAATTTTTACAAATAAGTTTATTTTTCTTCTTTTATTAATTTTATCTAATTGAGTCCTAATATATTATCAAAATTCAATAATATGGCTTCAAACTTTAAACAAAACAAAAAATAAAAAAATAAAAATCGCATTAATATGTATAATTTTCATTTTCAATAAGTATTTTGATTGGAAATGTAGTTCACATTATATAAAATAGTATCTCATATTGTAGAACTATGCACAACCTTTATTATACTAGACCAATTTTTAAGATAGATATAAAAGGATATGTATATGAATATACATATATATAACACATACTGTAATTTATTGATATATAAATCTATGAGATTTATTTTAAATATAATTGTCATATTTTGCCCAGAAGCAATGAAATGTTATAAATTCAACTCAAAATTTTTCACTATATTACATTTTCCTATATAGCAAGCATTCATCTATTATAAAATAGTAAATAAGCAAACTGTGAAAATACAATATTGACATTATAAAAATAGTTCAATTATACTTAAAAAGCATTATCCATCTCTTTTCAACGACAGAATTTATTTCACCAAATCTCTCAGTGCATGTTTGGCACACAGGAACAGATAAAAGAATTTGTTTAAATCATCTGTTTATTTCTAATAATTTACATTAAATATTTAAAACATCAAAATTATAAAACTTTTAATAACATTAAAATTTTTTATATTTGTTAACTACAAAGTTTTTTGAGTTATATAGTATTTTCACAAATTCACACTGGCAAAAAGGGCAGAAAAAAAAAACAGAAAAAAAAAACTACAAATTCACACTGGCAAAAAGGGCGGAAAAAAAAACAGAAAAAAAAACTGGATTTATGTGAATTTGTGAAAATACTATATAACTCAAAAAACTTTGTAGTTAACAAATATAAAAAATTTTAATGTTATTAAAAGTTTTATAATTTTGATGTTTTAAACAAATTCTTTTATCTGTTCATGTGTGCCAAACATGCACTGAGAAATTTGGTGAAATAAATTCTGTCGTTAAAAAGTTGGATAATGCTTTTTAAGTATAATTGATCATAAATATCACTGCTACATGTTATTATTTGATAAAAATAGTTGTTAATCAAACTTAATTATGTTAAGAAACTGCTTATTTCTTTTGCTTTGCAGATGTTTGAATTTTATAGTTGTTAATTTACAAAAAAAAATTGTTAATATCAATTTATTTTATTTATTTATATTAAATTTCTTTATTTATTATTTTAGGTATATAACTGATATATTATTATTTTATGTGATATCTTTCTCTTTTAGTAATGGATCATCATCATCAGATCGGAAGAGCGGTTCTTAATTCAATTTAAATTAATTTTTTTTTTAAAATAATATATATCTTAATAATTATGTATAAAGTTTTATAAAATTTAAATTTTTTCATATTATTATTTTAAATTTTCTTAAAAATCCAACAAAATTAAGATTTACCTTTTGTGTTTCACAATTAGGATCACAGCTATGATTAATAAAACGAGAAAGATTTCCTTTATAAGTGGCATCAATAATTTCATCACTTTTTAATGCCATAAAATAATAATGCTGTGTCTTTTCTCTTGCATATTGCTTAACACGTTGTTTAAATTCTTGAGGACAAAGTACTTCACCAACATATTCCATCACAAATGTTCCCCTGAAAAATTTTCAAATAAAATTTTAAGAAAATTTTAAAAATACTTTATAAAAAATTAGCCAAATAACACATAAAATTAATGTTAGACAGGTCGAAGCTGGCTTAGTATAATGACTTTTAAAATTTTAAGTATTAATTTGGGGATGGGAGGGCAGCCAAGTACGCTATGGCGGAGAGCAGCGAAATCCCTAGGATCGGCCCTTAATTTCGAATTCTAATATTATTAAATAAAAAATTACTAATACTGTATTAGAAGTTCGATACAGTATGTGTAGACAGGAACAAACTATTGCCACATCTCAAGAGGATATTTTCTTATGGATCGAAAGTTTTATGAATAATCTGAGATTAAATCGTATAAACATTCATTTTAAAATATTCATATGAGGATGCTCAGCATCGTTTAAAAACAAACTGATCAATTATACATTATAAAGAGGAGTGGAAACATTGTGAGTATGATGTCTAAGAAATCATAATCAAATGAAAGATACAAATCTGTTTAAATCTAGGATCCAAGTAGCCATCTATGGCTTCTCTTCAAAATCTGTTCATTTCAGATCGGTTAAACCGAGGTTTTAATACATTTTAAGTTCTAGTTACTCCTAAATCAGGTTTTAGACAAATAGAATGAGTTTTGTAGTAATTCAGTGCGTTGGTATAATACGTTTTTTCGTGGATGTTACAATTCTCGCATTCATACAAACCTATATCATCTGAATCAGAATAATTCGTTGTTTTGAAGTTTCTAAGTTGTTTAACCTCATCAGCATCTGCAAAATTATTATCTCTGTACGCATATTCCCATGGATTATCGTCAATAGTAGCTAATCTGTGAGTGTCACAAAATTCTTTCTCCAATAAAATTTCAGCCATTCGGTTAGGATAATTGGTAACAATTCCATCTACGCCATACCTTTTAAAATAAAATAATAATTTATCTTTACAAATATTTCTTTTAGTTTATTTTTCAGAGGAAATTTTTACCTTAATGCGATTCTTATGGAACTCCATTTATCCAACGTCCAGGAATATACTTTATTTAGGAAATTCCATTCGGAGTCAAAATCTCTCTTCTGTATAGTCGACAGGAGACGTCTTGGAGAACGAGGAAGACAATTACTTATTCCATCACTCTGCCATATCGATTTGCTGATGTTTAATCGCTTGTATTCTTGTAGAATAACATCAAGATCTTCGTTTCCGGAAAGATCCCATCCTATAGAAAAATATTCAGTTCTTTAACATTTGTAAAATTTAATAGAGAATATAAATTAATTTACCTATTTTGGATTCCATATAAGTGAAGTTGTTCTTCTTCAAAGTATCTCTAAATCCAATTATAAAGTCAGTATCACTAGTGAAACGTAATGACAGCAAAATCCACACTTGTGAATTTTCTATATAAAATTTAAATAACAATAATATTCTTCTTAAGTACAGCAGTATATTCATTATATACTTTTTAATAGAAAAGTACCTTTCCATAAATAATAAATAATTTTCTCTGCGACATCAGCTCCTGCTTTGTACAGCAAACTATTATTCATCCATGAAATTTCCAAATCAATCATCAGTAGAGCGAAATCTTTTCGATATATTGGACTCGCTAAAATAATTAATTAATATAGAATTTCATTAAAATAAATAAATAATTAGATTAGATTAAAAACACTATTCTTTAAACTTATATCTTCTATAATATACGGGTGATTCAGAAGGTTTGGAAAAAATTGAAGGAGCATGTAGAGGAGGCAGTTTTAAGCAAAAATCTTGGGATCGTTTTTTGATTTGGGGCTTTGTTAAAAAAGATATAGCACCTGAAAGTTTTGGGAAGTCATTTTTCTAGGTGTTAAAACGTGTGTAAATTGCCGAAAGTAAGCCAAGCCGCAACCATTTTTTAGACTGGACTTACCACTGACTGATGAGAGTCTGACAATAGATCAACGAAATATTCTTAGGGTTGCAACAATTATTATGCAAAGGTTACATCAGCACGGATACAATCAGCGCCTACGTACAATTTTATGAAAATTGTTCGAACTGCCGACAACCACATTCAATGAAAACATAGCACTCTTTCAAAAGTTTCCAGAATTTCACGTACCTTGTCAGATGCTATGCACTACACTACCTCAGATACGTCACAAAACTTTCAGGTTATATCTTTTTAACGAAGCCCTAAATCAAAAAATGATCCTAAGAATTTTTGCTTATAATTGCCTCCATCAATTTTTCCCCAACCTTTTGAATAGTGATTGTGCTCGAGAAATCTCGAGCACAGTAACTACTTTTGAATCACTCTGTATATTTTAGTATAATTGAATGTATTTTTTTCTATTATATTTTTCATAAATTCCGTTCCGTACGGAATCAATAATTTCAGTTAAGTGAATCATAATTTAAATAATAAATTCAGTAAAGTGAATCAATAATTTAAAAAAAAATCAATTTCGTTTATTTTTTATTAGATGACATTATACGTAATTACTATATTAAGACATTATATACAAATTTTCCAAACAGTTTTTATGTTTATTTAGATAAAATATATAATCTATATATAATTAAATAAAAGCGTGTACTGATTATCCCGTCTAGTTATAAATAATTTATATTTGAAGTCGAATACCATATAAGATAAATTCTCAAACTTCTATAGAAATGTAGAAAATATTTCAAAACACAAATATCGGAAATTTTTCAAATTTTTATGCAAAATTTTGGGTTATCGTAGCTTCAGAGATATAATAATTTTGAGGGATGTTCATGATGTTACAGGATGACAGCTATTTGAAACATCGATATCTCTGAAACCGTTTGCAAATGATATAATAAACCTATTTCAATGCAGTACAGTATATTTTACAAAAGTTGCCTTAAGTTAATTAATATTTTGTTTATCATGCTTTCCATAAAATATCCGAAGATTTACAGATCATGAAAAATTTTAGATGATCATTCCATTTTAAATCAGTTTAAACATCGATCAATTTTGAAATTCATTTTTACAAAGTATGCCATTCAAAATTTGAAAATGTCTGTATGTTTTAAATTATGCTTAGATAAAAGATCAGCAAGGGCATTTGATTCGAGCTCTGGATCCAGAATAGCTCTGAAATTTAGTGTTTTATATAAAAATCATGTTTGGCTCGGCTACACATTTTTCAGGCCCTGTTTGAAATTATATATAGTGAATGAAAAACATTATACTAATTTGAATGAATATTTTTGTAAAAACTAGTTATATTATTACTTATCATCGGTAATTTTTACCATTAAATTTTAATAAATTAATTTACAATCTATGATAAAACTCTATAATATGAATTATAATGTTTAGAACATTGTTTTAAAGCACATTTGGATTTAAAAAGTTATCCTTTCTTACACCCTTCACAAATTTAATGATAAACATGGATAATATTTATATTTAATTATATTATCATCAATTGCAGATTCCTCTGAAGTTAAAACATTAATTTTGATCATAATTTTTTTCGAAAGCAATAATTCTTAGAATGTCATTTAAATCTACATTGTAGTTCAAGTGTAACCATATATGCGATGGTATATATATTTATGGAAGATTCTATATCAGCTGTTTGTCTAAGATTAAAAATACTTACTCGGTTCCGTCAGTTTTCTTACATGAATGAGAAATTCGTGTATCGGCGCATATTTAGTACAGAAACGAAAACAATCACACGGAATTCCATGATAGGTTTCTAATGCATGTCCTTCAGAAGTGAAAGAGAAATCAGCTTCTATAGCATTTGCTCCGAGATCTAAAAACTCATCAATCTGCGATAACGAATTCACCATATGGCCAATGTTCCAGATAGGTATGCGTTCAGTATAAGCTGCTTGATTCTATAATTAAAAAAAATCATGAATAAATCAATGATTTTACTTTGCGGTAAAATTACAAATTTCAAATAAAAATTACCTGAATAAATATTGCAAAAACGCTAAGACAGTAGATCATATGCATCCTGTTTATATTAAATTAATTAAAATTATCTTAATTTTTTTGACGGAGAAATTAACAGAATCCAGACTGTTTAGAAAAATTTGGAGTTCTCCCCAGAAACCTGGATACTCCAGCGTAATAAACAGTATGATAAACTCGATAATATTTATTAATTATTATAAAAACTTTTAAATGTAAAAAATAACCAAGATATAATTAAAGTATTAAATATACGATCGTGTTTAATATTTTCTCAGTATTTTTGATCCAGTTTCATGATTCGAAATGGTAACAGTAAGATCTGTTTTTATTAAAAGCAATTAATACAGAAACATTCGCCGTACTATTCAACTTACTGAGAAAGAACTCATAACTTTAAAAAAAATGAATATTATCTTACAACTAAATTTAATGAAAACAATCCATTAAAAGTAAACAAATGTTTCCAATAACATAAAAATATTCTATAATTATCAATAAATATTTTTATTATAATTGATAATTTTGCATTCATTTTAATCTTTTGCATATTATCCGAAGAAAAATTCGGCTTATATACGATCATCATATTATGTCTAAGCATTTTGCATTAAGGTTTTTCTTTATGAAATTCAATAGAAATGTTTTGCCTTTAATGGTGACCGTGACACATTTCAAATAAACACAATTTCAATCATTTAAAAATGGTGAACAGCCACTTTCTGTTGAAACAATTACTGGATTTTATGATTTCGTGACCGTGACACATTTCAAATAAACACAATTTCAATCATTTAAAAATGGTGAACAGCCATTTTCTGTTGAAACAATTACTGGATTTTATGACAGCCAGAAAGTTATTCCATTAAAGATGACTTTCATGAATAGTCTATTATGTTCTTCAACAAGAAGTTCAAATTTCTGAGATTTTTTTCAATAATCTTTGTACTATTTAATTAATTTTTCATAATATTCAATAGACTATGCATTTATTTTATGATATGATTGATTATTAATTTTATTTTTGAGATTTTTTTTAGCGACAGGTTGTGATTTTCTGGGTGCGAGAAAATTTAATAAGAAATTATGAGCATGAAGATGTAAATTATTTATTTTGTACACTATACTTTATAATAATTGCAGAATCAAAGTAATTTAGATAACATCAGACAGTATTTTCAAAATATAAAATATAATAATACTCCATCCATGAAAATGATATTACATCGGGCGATCAGGATCACGTTTAGGAAGTTTAGGACGTGTGGTATCGGGTCCAAAAGGATCGAATTTAGCACCTGATGGAAGACGAATTTTAGGCACGAAGTCTAAGTTACCAGCATTGGGATCGAGTGGTGGTGGTCGACCAGGAGGTTCCATCAGCATTCCTCCTCCTCCTGGTCTTCCCAATGGATCTAGATCTGTACCACCAACTGGAGGAGCTTTAAAACATTCTCTTTCGATTGATTCGTCGGAATTAGAATCAGTATGAACAAATTTCGGTTTGCTTGGTCGATTATATCGAGTATTAACAATTCTTAAAATTTCATTCATTTCTTCTTCCAGTGTATCTAAATTTTTATAGGTCGAACGAAAGTTGTTTATATCATCGGTGACGAAATCATTAATGCGGATAGACAACTGAGATGACTGATTTGTGTCCATGTTTTCCATTTTCATTCGAAGAGTTTGGTTAGAATATGCAGCATTCAGAAGGAATCGAGCATTGTCACTTCCTATGTATCGTAGTTTGTAGATATCTTTCTCAGAATTCCAATTTGCGGGAAGAAGCTCAGATGGTGTTTCTTGGGATTGCCAAATTTCGCCTGAACCCACACATTTCAATCCATTGCTTATTATTGAAGCGTGTAGAGAAAGCATCATAGCATCTACTTTCGAATTGATTTGGTTTTTCATATAAGAATGGAATAATTCCAGACCCTTCATTTTCGGTAATGCGTAAATAAAATTCTTATAAACGAATAATAAGTTATCTTAACTAAAACCTTTATTGTTAGGATTTGCAAAAAAAATTATATATCAATTGTTTAAAAATAACAATTATAATGCGAGGATCTTATTAAATAGTACATCTGCTCCGCATCTATTATTCTTTAATGAAGAAAATATTAATGAATTTTTTAATTCTGTATAAAAAATCTTCGTGATGTTTAAACGATTAGAATAATTTTAGTTAAATTGAATCAATGGGAATAAGTAAAATTAGTCTTCCTTATTTTCATGTTTTAAATTATAGATAGTTTTGCAAAAATGTAAAGAATAAGTGGGAAAGATCTTGACTTTATACATATAAAAAGTTAAAATTGATCCAGAATTGTCAAAGTTTTATCCATTATTTTAATAAAATTATGCAAAAATAATTTTATCATTTTAAAGAACGTTATACATCGAAATAATATTTGTATCATATTTATGTATTTTACTTCTGTGAAAAATGATAATATTCATTATATTTCATAGAAAAGAAATTATGACAAATAATAACTATTTTTGTATATGGTGATAAAAAATTTTTAAATGTTTTGCAAATGCAGTTTATTGATATTTAGCTTGATACCACTACTCTGACATCAATCATGATATTATAGGCATCAATATTTACAGTTAATTTTAAAAATTCAGTTTTTATCACTTTAAAACTTTCATGGATATCCAAACCGTTTTTATTAAATGCAGGCTATTAAGTTGATGGTTTCTGATTGCTTGTAAACATTTTTATAAAGCTTATTCCTACATTATAACATACAGGTAGTCTGTGATAGATATTTTCATTATATTATCTGGCATTTTTGGGTTTCTCATCTATCTTTAATGTTCTAGAACAGATTATATATATTTAATAATTTAAAACGTTTAAAATATTTACCGATATTTCCAATTAAGAAAATTCCGAATATTATCTTGGTAAATAAATTTCGATATTTAATGAACCCGATGGTATTATTAAAATCCCTAATAATTAATTCTAATTTTCTGGAGAACTCGTATAAATTTAATTCCTTTCACGAGTAATTAAACTTTAAGCCATCGATGTAAATAATCGCTTTTAATTATTTTTATACCCGGTATAAATTAGCTAATCTTTGTGATGAGATAAAACTTAACAAGAGTTTTTTTTATTTTATTTTTTCTGCAGAATGCAGAAAGTGTTTCTTGTGTAAATATTTGTAAGAAGTGGAAAGAAAAACTTAGTATATTGACTTGGTCAACTGTATCATTTGTTCCGATGTTTCTTCTCTACCAAACAGGACGTACTTCGACTGCTAACATTCACCATTGATAAGTAGAATGCATTATTGTTTATTGATTTTGTTACCGAAGTTCCAAAAATGCTGACATAATAATATTATATATTTAATCCTGTTGGGGGAATAATATTTCTACTTCTGATGCTTTTTTCGATCTATTTTTGTTCGATTTTCTTTCTTAACTGAGCGATATAAATAATCAAGTTCTCATGATTCGACTGATGTTGGATCGTCAGTTGGGATCGCTGGAAGACGCAATTTTTATGCCCTTTTAACTAAATTTTAATAATAAATCTTTAAAATGTACATAAAAAAATATCAAGGTAAACATTTTGAGTAACGTGTTTCTTCGTTTATTATTTATAACCATTCCATTAATGTTTAATAATTGTATTATGAAACAGCTTTAAAAATTCAACGTTAAGATGGAAAGTGATGATAATAAATAAAAATAATATTATTCTAAAAATAATGGAGCTAAGATATTTTAAAATTTAATTTAAAATACACAAAAATTCGTAGAATAAATTGAACTAATCAACTGGCAGATATGATTAAACTTTCCGTCGCTTGTCCAATTACAATTAGTTTGAAGTTGTATCTTAGCAACGCTTCTAATTTGTTTACGTCCATTTGCTTATGCGCGTGACATGTGACGAGAGGAAGGTATCCATAGCAACCGAAAAATTAAGATTTTTGTTTTCATTTTATTTTATTTTTATTTTTTTAAAAAAGCAACCAACAGAAATTATAAGAAAGTCTCTCGTCTTCGCAAACAAATATTTTAGTTTTCGATAGTTAAGCCGGTTTATTTTTATCAAATTAATATTTATTTTTCTACTCGAATGACCGTTAATTTTTATTTTTTAAATATAATTTAAATGGCGCATTAATAACAAATTCAAATAAAATGCTTTCGCTATCTAAATAAATTTAAAAAGTTCTAAAGTAAAAATTTATTTTTTGTTTTCGTTAAAATTTTAACGATTTTTATGATTTTTTCCATATTTGTTTTCCAGTTTGCATTAATGTTTAAAAATGTGATTTTAATTGAGTTTTATTTTTAATACTTACATTAATTTTTATTTATTGATCCAAAAAACCTTTTTAAGATTAAATTACATTTTAATCTCGAAAGATTTATTTTATACAGTCCCAAAAGTTTTAGTTTTAATTTAATATAAATAATAAAAAATTGGATCAAAGATTCGGTAAATAAGTTGCTATCAAGAGGTATATATAAATCTAATAAGAAGAGAAGTGAACAAATTTCCGTCTAAAGAAAATGACAATAATCTTTCAGCCTTCATATATTATAAAGATGGATACTCCTTTCTAGATAGCATAATTGCATTCTCTTTTTTACGAAGTCAATAAAAATAATAATCTTTCGAAATTATCTAGATTATTTAACATAAAAATAAAATAAATATATTATAAAAACTTCAATTAAATTCCTTATTTAACGCTGTTAAGTAACTTAAAATATGCGAATTTTTGTTTTTCTTCACAGAGACATTCCTGAAGTAATTAACATATATCTTAAGAGTTTAATAATATAGTTTAATCTGTACAGCATTATTGACAGCATGACTGGCATTCTTTTATTGGTTGAAATCAACAACATCATTGTTAGGAAATTTTCATGTCGTAACAATGTTGATTGATTTCAATCATTAAGAGAAATGTTGATATTTATACCACAATAAAGTGATTGATAACAATTATGACGTAACAATAGCATATAAAATAAAAATTTTCTCTTGAAAAATTGGTTATTTGTCAATTTTTATAAAAGGCCAAAATGTTATAGTGTATTAATAAGATTACTTTATTATAAATATATTCGGATACAGTTTGTTTTGCTGATTTAATGCATATGAATTGCTATCTTAGGTACAATCTGGGAATAGAAATTATATAAATAATATGCTGATAAAACCAGAGAGGAAGCGCTACTTCCACTTCTTGGCCGCCATTTTGGATTTTCTAATTTCGAAGCAAACTCTTATTTTTTTTTTAGTTTGATTCATCTCTCGATATTGAACAATTTTCTAAAATGAAAAGAAACCGTTTTTATCTGATCATCTGATTAAGGATAAAAATTGTGTTGTCCGTGTCGATGAAAGCATTCGTTTATCTTCATTAAAAAAAGAAAATAAAAATTCACTACAGTTTTTATCTGTCTATACGCATTGACACTGATGTCTAGCCAATATAACGAATCGCCTCTTTGCTATTTTTATCTATGATTTACTAAAATACTAAATAAAAATATTATAAAACAAATTATTGAACCTCTTTTATAATTTAAAAATCTTTTTTCCTAACACTTTCATAGTATTAGTTTTAGAATAGCAAAATCCATACTTTCTTTCTCTTTTTTTTTAATAACTATATAATTATTAGCCTATAAAATAATTTTTTATTTATTTAAGCATATTTTAAAAATTTGTTTTTGTATCTCTTAGTGTTATAATTAAGCTAATACAATAGTTAAAAAATTCATTAATATATTTAATTTATGAAAAAAATTAATATAAATGCATCTTTTCATTATCATCAGCGCAATTCGCCATTCTCCTATTGGCTAGAATATAACAATGCTCGATGACGTAATAATAGATTATAATAAATAATTTTATTTATTATATTGTTGTAGGTCAATACAATAAATACTTTAATCTCTTGCTTTATTATTGCGTCATTCACCATTCTCTTATTGGCTAGAATATAATAATAGCCAAAGACGTAATAATAGATTATGAAATAATCGTACTTATTATATTGTTGTACTTCAATGCAATAAATACTTTTATTTCTCGCTTAATTATTACGTCACAGACTAGTGTTATACTTTAGCCAATAGGAGACTCGAGAAACTACTAACATTTGTTAGATTTAATAATAATAATGTAAAGATAATTTAGCTATATTTAGCAGTAATCTTTCTAAATTTAATTATTATGGCATAAATTGTTTATTCTACAGTTAGAATCGTACTAATTATGATGTTTTCATTAAAAGCCTGACAGCTAACAGGAACAAAACTTACCGAACTTAAACTGAAGTTAATTCATTAAATATTTCTGCTCTAACAATCTTATTTTTGTTTTATCATTTTGTCTTGATGAGAACTTCGAGAAATTTCTCAGGAAGGGAAAAAATATATCAGCAGTCTAAACAAATATTTATAAAAATGCAATACGACAGATGTATCAATATAATAAGATTTATGGCATCTAGAAGTAACTTATCGGCGCTGTTTAAAGCTTAAAACAAAATTCTGAATTGACATTTTCGGCATTAACAAATAATAACTTTACAAAAGATATTTATGTTCTTTCTCACTGTTATCCTCTTACAAACTTACAACTATTTAATTAAAAGATTGAAGATTTAATTCGCGCTATTAATTAGGAAATAATTCAATTCAAATATTGTTAAATGCCAGAGAGAGAATGGCGAAAACAATAACTGGTCGTTAATATAAAAAAAAGAAAAAAAAAATTGTTTATGACTATAAAGGAAAAAAAAAAAGATAAAAACCGTCTTTTTGTATGTAACAAATTCGACCGAATTCATTCAAGAGACACGTCAGATAGGACATCAATTTATCATAAGTTGCTAACTTACCTGATGCTGGCCATCATTCATCCGAGCTGTCACAATTTACAATGTTTTGTGATGACGAAGCAAAGAATATATGAAGTTCAATAAAAGCGGAGAGTGCTTAATATGATGTATGAAGTTGGATGGATGTTTTTCTCATTCGGATTTTTGGTTAGACTTTTCAGAAAAATGACAAAAAATATATAGAGAGAAGTCTGTTTTAAAGTTCCGAAATCTATCCTTCAGACAAAAATGTAAAAATAATAATAATTTTTTTCTTTTAAATAAACAAACAGATGAGATTGTTGTAATAAAACCAAAAATGGTTCATTAATTATTACAACTTACGACTGCAATTGGCAGTTTTCTACGAGATAGTCCGCAAATAAGATTGGAAATTTTTACGTCACTGCAAGTTAGAGGTGTTCATAAGATTAATGTTTATAAATACATTTTGGAAAACGTAGAATTTTAATTGCTTATCGTTAAACAAATTCGTTAATTAACGCAAAAATTATGAATTACGTTATTCATATTTTAATATCTCTTGTGCGTGTTTGTATGAATGAAAATTAAAAGTATGAGTAGTTGCATGGGAACAGATGTTCTTCGCGTCAAACGATTACTCGAAGTAGTCGAGTAGTAGTTGTAAAAGAAAATAAAAAGAAAAAAGGGTGAAGAATTGATTGATCAGCAGTGTCATTCAAACCTATTCTCGACGTTATCGCTTCTTTAGCGAAGGATAAAATCGCGTTTCGTTTGCTCAAAGGGAGCAAAGGTGAAGCGAAACATATATAGCTTTGGTAACCTTGGTAACAGCATCAGCTATGTAAGTTAGACAGATGGCAATGTTAGTAGGCGGGTTTGGTCTCTCGAGTACTTCCCAAGTAACAATTAATGGTCAAAGTTCAAAGTACATAATACACTGGAGACATTAGCGATTGAAAGACTTCGCCTTAGCGAGTCATTTCGATTTTCCAGAGACTTCAATAATCGCAGACGGAAATACGAAAACGAATACCTTTAAAATATTAATTAGTTTTAAATAAATCGAAATAATTCGTTAACTACTTCTCGAATAAAATTCCCAATAAATCGTTCATTAAAAATGCAATTAACGTTTATTAATTGGCAATAAATAAATTGTTTTCGTCGAATTTGTCAAACTCTTTAAAAGAACCCCTAGCAACTGCATTTGTTTAGGTCTTAGAGAATTAGTTTAATTGAAGACAAATTGGAAAATGCTTACATCAATTAAATTTTATAAATTCGTACATAATACCCTCGAAGTCGAAACATAATTAAATTTTCACATCCTACATCAATTTTAATTTGTGAAAATATTAAATTTTATCTGGAGAGTTTATGTGACAAATTAAAAGTATTTTTATTAGAAAACAGCCAAAATTAAAGTAGAATTTAATACATTATTTATTTATCATCATATTCTCAAGGTTTCCAGAAGGTTATATCCATTACATATACATATATAAAAATAAAATGCGGTAGCATGACGTAGTTCGTATCTTTCATATTGAAATTATTACAAGCATGAGAAGAGGAAGGAATATCTGAAGAGGCAATTGTGCTTTGGGTATATAGCCCAGGCAACTATAGGACTTGGCTATTAGAGACAGCAGTTGTCACAGACAATATAGAAACTAGTCATCCAACTTGAAACGACACAGTTGGAGCTGCTACATTAATATACTTTTACTTGTTATAATTCTTGTATTTTTATTATTTTTTTTCTTAATTCTTGTACGTGAACAACTTTAATATGCTTACTGTCAATGCAAAGATAAAAAATAATAAAGAAAATAGATTTTCTTTTTTTATTATTCAATTTTTGTACTTTTTTTGAAACTTTTGTATTAATTAAAAATGGCAGCGTATGCGGAATAAATAATGGGAACTTATAGGAAAAATGTATTAAATATTTGATGATGAAACTGAGATGTACTCTATAGATGGAAAAATTAAATATATATATAGGCCTGTATATGATAATTTAAGCATAAAATGAAAGAAATTTTAAGTTTGAAAATGAAAAATTTAGGCAACAAAAATAAAATAAACGAATTTTAGTACGAGAATGAAGAAAAATTACCTTAACGTTAGTAGAAGAAGTAAAGAATTTAATGAGTTTTAGGATAAGAAATTAAGAAAAGAAGAAATTTTAGCTCAAAAAGAAAAAAAAAAGATGAATGCAAAACTAAAAATAAAAAAAAAAAAATATTAATGGAAATCGGTGAAAAAATTAATAAATTTTAATGCATAACGTGAAAAATATACAAATTTTAAATCAAAATCTGTGAATTTTTCTCTTTGTGCATCAAATAAAATGAAAAATGTACGACATCAATAAAAAAAGTGAATGAATTTGATAGCTAAAACCGAAAATGAATGTATTTTAACAGAATGAACAAAGAAAAATTTAATGAATTTTATCATAGAAAGTTAAAAATTGATTTAATTTTAGGACAAAGAAAAAATAAAAAAACATAAAAAAGAATTTCAATTAATCTCTAAAAATATAGACGAATTTGAGCACAAAAGTGAAAAATCTCCAAATGAAGACCTTTTGGCTATTTTTAACGAAAATCTTAAGAAAAGACTTAAAGTTGTTACAAGAAAACGTAAAAAACAAACTGAAGTAACTCAAAAGACAAATATTGCAGTGTGAGAATATTTGTCTTTGTAATTAAACATCCGACGTTTATAGCCAGACTACGTATACATAGGAATACACAATTATACAGTTCCATTAAATCGCTCATAACAGTTATCATTGGCATGAATATCCTATTTCTATGCGTAATTTTGTGTTAATACTAAACCCCATCAATTCCAATATGTTCGAATGTAAATATACTTAAATGGATCATAAATATAAACCATTCACAGAAAATATATTTATTAATTAATATTAAAGCTAAATATTTACTTTCTAAACTATCAGTTTAATTTTTATAACGATAAACAGTTTTATCTTTCTTATATTTGTTTGGAAGCATTTAAAGAGTTTTGAATCTATTTTTTAATATTAAAATACATCTAGGTAAGAAAATAGATTTGAAATTTCTGTATATTTTCTGAAAATAAAAGTGTTTTTTAATATAAAAAAAAATGTTTTTAACATTTTATCTTATTACGAATCAACGTTGATGGGTTATTAATGTATTTCTATGAGAATAACGTTACATTTTCGAGCAAACGAATTTTTGATCTTTTCGCTGAAAATTTTAATTAATTTTATTTTAAAGCCTAAGACGAGTTAATTGTAATTAAATTATTTCGTTATACGTAAGCTCAGTTACAACTATACAAAGAATTTTATTGTTTTCATAAATTCTATTATTAGTTAAGTCAGCTACGTATATATAAAATTAATTATGATTTATTGTCAGTTTTACAAAAATAAAAATTTCGTTTTTTTATTATTACGTCTTCATTTAAAATTTTATATGTAATGTTTAATCAGTTAATTAATTTATTTGAAAATTTTATAAACTCGCTTAATCTACTCAAAACTTTTTACTACTTTAGTTTTCTTCTTTTTTTTGTTAAGTAAAGTATTCAAAAAATTCAGTTAAAAATTGTTTGGCAAGTCATTTACGAAAGTAAATGTAATTAAAAAGCTTTAATTTTCATATATTTTTATTAAAATTCTTAATTTTAATGCAGTACTTTGTGTATAAACAAAATTAAACGAATTATTCAAGAATGTAATTTTCGAAAATGAGTTATTAATTTATTAAAATTTTACGAATTTTTAAACGAATAGAGAGAGAAAAAGAGGATTTGCACTAATGTACCAGTCATTATAATGATTAAAAAACAAAAAACGAAAAAAATTATTCATTTTTGAAGGAAAAAAACATAAATTGTAGGTTATTATAATTTATCAAAATCTAAGCACGAAATGATTTCTGCACGATCGGTAAACCATCATAATTTGGCATTCCTTCAATTCTCCATTCCTCCTGCAGCACTAACAAGAAAAAAATAAACAAAACAAGACATTAACAGAAAATAAAATTTAAAATATATTTGTCATTTTTCAACTTTAACAGGCTAAAAGCCAGACGGAAGCGTATAAAAGTAATTATTGCCGTTTAGAAAACTTTTCCATTCTTTAAAGATAAATTTTTGGAAATTAATCGTTCGAAACTTAGTAAATTCGTTGTTAACTTCTAAATTTATTTAAATTTTGTAATTATTATCGATTTTTCCAAGTTAAGTTCTTCATTTTTGCAGCATCGTTCTATAAACAGAATGGATTCTTAAATATATCTTATATATATTTTGTTATTAAAAAACAAGGAAAGGTCATTGTTGGTTTTTTTTTGTTGCGAAGATATATATATAAAAATATTTGCTTCAATAATTTTTTGGAGAAAGTTTTCTTTGGCAGTAATTCAAAAATATGTTATTAAAGAAAATTTCTTGTTTCGAAATAAATACAGCGAAAATGCGATTTTAATTCATTTATTATGAAAGTTTGCCGAAAATATTAAAATTCTCCAACATGTTGACAAGAAATTTTAAAGAACAAAATGGCAGAAAAAGATTTAGGAATTTTTTTGAACATTTTAAATTGGGAAGATGACAACATTTTTATTAAAACTTTACTTCGTTAATACCTCTAACAAACATTAAAAAATCAGATTTATATACATATAAACATTTTTAACGATATGTTGATGTCTTGAAATGTTTTTATTTTGTGATTTTTAACGATTTTCATCGAAGTAAGTCCCTTTACATACGACTTATTTTCGAAACTATTGCTTAATATTCTGAAGTCTCTTTCGTAGTTCTTAATGTTGGTCAATAGTGCTTATTTCCATCCGGAAATGGCCTAACTTTTTAAAAACCTCTCAAGTATTCTCAGTGATGAGATTTCTTACTAGAATAATCTTTCTATTTTTTTAAATGAAAAGAAAGAAGTTGAATTTACAGTTTAGATTTTAATAAAATCTCTTTAAAGTGTAACACGATTCTTTCTACTTAACTTGAAAAGTTAATAGAAAGACAAGAAGATTCTCTCACGTTTCTAATGTTAAAAATTCCGATAATATTGTGAATGATGGTAATTAAAGACATTTTTCTATCGAATTTTACGATTAATTCAATTATTTGGACGATTTTAAACGTTTTAAGTGCCATCCGATACTTTCTTAAAAAGAAACCTTCTGATTGAACTTTCGTACCGACGAGATAATTAGATTTATCGAATTGATTCTCGTTAAAAATGCTTTATTTTAATAGGCTAATAGCCCTCTGTAAAAATAAAGAAATTCTTATAAAGATTTAAACGACAAAGTCGGGTAGAACTGGAAAAATAAATCGGATAATTTTGCTAATCAGAAATGAAAAATTCGAGTAATCAAAGCAATTCGTTCAAAGAGGCCATAAATGCAACCGAGCAACGCCCATTAAACAGATCACAAGATTAAAATAACAAATTGCTTTTAATGTGTCCGTGTAGCAACTAACAAGAGTAGTTTTGCCAACAAAGATAAGTTCTGCGTATTCCCTCCAGCAATTATATTATCGTTGAAAAGAAGCCCCACAAGGAGAAGAAATATTAATCAGAAGCTGACAATATAGTAGTGTATAACGCGATATAATCTCGAATATGAATTTTTCTCGTCTTGTAAAAATAATAAACGTATCGATTTTTATAAAAGAAATCGTAAAACTTCGCTCGACAATTTTTGTTAATTAATTTCCATTACGATTGGTCGCCTATCGATTTCTGATTGATTCGATTGGTTATCGGAATTAACAGAAAATTAATAAAGACGTCTAATTGGTTTTTGCGTGTATCACCGAATTCTATTCGTCCATTGGTCATTGCGATTTTAAAATATCCGTCAATGGAGTTTAATTGGTTTAAATTACAAAATCGGCTTTCTTTCATTGGTTGCAATTAATTTATGCCTGAAATCAGATACAAAATCGAAGACTTCAGAAATAACTTTATTTTCTCAAACACAAAACGTAGTTAACATAATTAATACATTCTATAATTTCATTAAAATGATTTATTTTTAAAAGTTTATCCGAAAAAATCTATTTCACACTATCAAAAAACAATATTTACGGAATAAAAAATATTTAAACTAACTTCAGTTATACACATTTTTTCGGATTTTATATATATGATTTAAACTACATATTTGAGATAAATTTCTTTTTTACATAAATTCAACAAGTATTATTATTATTATTTAATTATTATTTACACTTCAGATTAGATCTTCAATTCTGTCACCATCTTTCCAAGAGAAAAAGTTATTGTCCTGCTAGTATATATATATATATATATATTTATTTATTTTTTCGAAAATATGTTTATTTTTTGTCGTGGTATGACGTTATCAATTTTTGTATGATAGTCATCCGAACAGTTCGTTTCTAAGAGAGTTATTTTTGGTTTGTTATGATCTAGAAAACGTTCAAAATATGTTACACGTAGATGAGCGAAAGATCTAATCTATTGTAGAATCGTACGCTACGGTTTGGTTTCCGTAACCGTTACGTAGAGGAAGTTCCTTTTCCGACATTCCAGATCTTGATACTTGTGTAACTGCTGTCGAAGGTTCGATATCTTGTGGAACCAATAGATTTCGGTTGTTCGATCGCTGTTTGTTACGATGCGAACCGGTTCTTTTCGTCTTGAGGAAAACACTGTTTTCCAAGTGAAGCTGAGCGTTGAGATCCTTACCGGCAGCACAAGTGAAAGCCTTGGCGAAACTCTTCTTGAAATTATCACTTAAGAAAGCGTACAATATGGGATTTACCGCCGAATTTGTGTAAGATAAACAACCCGTTAACAACATGATGGTGAAGACGATCCCGCTCTGGCTCTGACGAGGCGGTAGGAACGTCAAATATACCTGACCGATCCAATACGGTAGCCAACAGATGACGTAAACGGTGATGACAGTTAAGACGAGATAGGTGACACGTCTGTGTGTGCGTTTTTTCTCTCGGGACTTATTTCGTGGTCCCACACGGCGTAGTTTGCAGATAACCAGAAAGTAAAACAGTAGAATCAATACTAACGGTATAGCGAAGCCGAGAGTGAAAGAATATAACGTGAATGCCTTCTCCCCGTTCATGTATGTGCTTTCGGGCCAGTATATGTTACATGAATTGCCCATATCACTCTCGAATACGTTTGCGTACATGTAAATTGGTACCATTAGCAGAGCAGAGGCGGTCCAAGCAGTCAAACAGATGAATTTGGCGATGAACTGGGTGCGATAACGAGGAGATGATATTGGATGGCACACGGCCACATATCTATCTGCGCTCATTACCGTCAACAGTAAGCTGCTGGTAAATTGGTTAATAGAAGTTGTCGTCATATAGATCTTACACATGATTTGACCGAATGGCCACGACTGAAATATCATGGTGGTCAAAAGAAAAGGCAGACCTATGAGAAACATCTCGTCAGCCAGAGCCAAGTTGAATATATACATATTGGTCACCGTCTGCATTTTGGAAAATCTTATAACAACGTAGATAACCAAAGCATTGCCGCATAGACCCACGATGCAGACAATACCATAGAGAATCTTAGCAAATTCTAAAACTATAGGCGGTGGAAGAAGAAAATCTGGTTCCATCCTCCTTGTGCAGTTAGTAGCCCAACTGTCGTTATTAGTAAAATTACAGTTTGTAAATGTCAGAGTAAAGAATTTTTCTATCTCTTGTTCCATTTTCTTAAGATTAAAATCGTAATTCGAGACGAAACTTATCCGGATCGAATATCATCACCTAGATAAAAAGAAAAAACGGCATAATCATCCTATAATGTAAAAATATCTTATATTATTCATTAGATATAAAATAGATCTTAAGTTAAATGCGTTTAAATAAATAAAATTACAAAAAATTCAATCCATTACTGGAAAAAAGGGAGAAAAAAGCAGAAAAACTTTACACTACTTAACGAGAAAGCTTTCAGAAAGTCTCAGTTAGTTAAAGCTGAAGTGATGAAGATTACAAATCTTTTCCAATTGACTTCCAGCAACATTAGTGTTGTAAAATTGATTGAATTTTTCGGTTGTTAAAACGAAAATTGGATGTTCTATGTTCCTTAAAGCAAACTTTTTCATATTAAACACTACCGAGAGAACTGTTCTTCGTATTCTGAAAACTATCTTTAAATTCGTATAAAAAAGTAAAGAATCTCCTCAACAAATGAATAAAATAACTAAAGAAAAAAAAAAAAATTCGACTAATCTTTATTTGCATCGGTGTTACCATTAAAGCTGTAAAGGAATTTTTATTGATGCAAACGTTTTTCATTCAATATACTTCGTTTAGCTTTTGATATTGGCGCACTATTTGGAAGAGGGCCAAAATTCTCCGAACAATTTTAAAATTGTTAAAATATTGTTAAAGTTCAACAAGATTTTTCTTGTTTTTTCTCCTTTTTATATTCGAACCGTACAATATATTAGATAAGAAATTATAACAGTTTCAAGTGAAGGAGTATCTGGAGATTTCCGTGTCGATAAATACGTTCTTTGCTAGTATTTTTTATTTTTTCGTACGATTCAGTAAAACTTGTACAAGAGTGGAAAAATAAACTCTCTGGTTAGAGAAAAATCGATTCATTATAGTAGAAAAAAAAACAACTTTATTCAGGAAATTGGTAAGTTCAATGAGGTATAACTTAATAGATGAGCATTGACCATGGCAACAGGAAGAAATATCATACTCAAGACGGTTGTGAACATTTTTCGGAGTAATAACTAGTACCGAAATCAATTTTTTTCTTTCTTCTTTTTCCTCTACTTCTCATTTCGGAAGAAAAATTGGAAAATATTGTTTGAAATGTGGGGTTAGAATGGATGCAAATCAAAAAGAGAAGCTTATTTTCGATGACAGCTTCTACGTTTCCTCGCAGAATCCTTTTTATTTTTTTTTCTTTTGTTTCTTATCCTTGTTATATAAAAATAAGCAGTGGCAATTTCTACACCGTTCTAGAAAATAGAACTCGTAAAAAACAATGTATATTTTTATAAAATATGCCGCAAGTTACTTGGATGGTAATTGTAAAAATTTGTCATCGAACCAAATAGGAGAGCCACAGAGATTGAAGGGAATTCTGAAGAGGTTTTTATATCAGCTTAATAGAAAACAAGCAAAAAGCAAGAAAACTTATCAAACTTTCATAAAAGATCCCCAACAAATTTTTAAAAAATTAATGCATTTCGGATAGCGAATTAATAAGTAATTTTTTTTGTAACGAGAAAAATTGTTAAAATATTCTAATCCAACAAATTTTTAAAAAATTAATGCATTTCGGATAGCGAATTAATAAGTAATTTTTTTGTAACAAGAAAAATTGCTAAAATATTCAATTAAAAGCATCGAAATAGCAAAATTTGCTTTTCTTTTGTTGGATATATAATAAATTTATTATATATTCTTCCTAAAGAACATATAAATTAATATATTCCTCCAGCTTTTCTCTTCAATAAGCATGAATAATATATATATATAAACAAGGATCTGTTTCTTAATGACTCAACTACATCTTTAGAGGTCTTTGACCTCGCTGACGATTTAAATGCAAAGTTTTCTCAATCTGTTAGTTAGAATATAATATTCGGCGAGAAGTTAAACAAAAATCGATTAATTTTCTCCTCCCAAAAATTAAAAATTCTGTGCATAATATTTATTAAAGTTTTAAGTTAGGTATGAAGAGTGTAATGCTGTTTAACTTTAAAATAATAGTTTAAGTACTGAGTTAAACATTTTCACTTTTGTATTGATTTATCTGGTTACAGTTTACAAAGTTTGGTGTTGCTATTGAGAGAATTAATCGATATGAAAAATTAAACACGGAGTTCTAACTGCAGTAACATTTTCTAGGAGAAGTTTGGAAAGTAACGTGTATCAATACGTAATTAAAATTTATAGCTCGTAAAAGTTACAGTTAACACGATGAATCTGGAAAGATTAAATACAGAACTAGTAGATCTATCGCTCGAAACGTGCTTGATACTCTTTACTATCGAGTGATACATTACGAAAACTCGGAAATATTTTATGAGGCTAAAAAAATTATTCTGGATGATTTGAGATGTAAAATTTAAAAGTTATCGTATAAATTATTAATTTTTTTTCTTGATAAAATTGTATTTCGGTAATCGATTAAGTGGGAAATACTCGAAGGCAAATTTTGATGCATTAAAACTTCATAAATTTAATAAAAGTTTAAGAGAAAGAAGAGTGTAGTTACTGCTTCATTACTCTTTTAAAGAGATTTTCAAAGGCGAAAAATAAGCGCTAATGATTCTTGTAAGCTTGGAAAATTTGTAAACACTTGTAAAATGTTTAAAAATCTAAATTATTTTGTCCTTTTTTATTAGACGGTGTACATAATTGTTTCGGCTAACAAAATTAATAATAATTATGATAACAAGCAAGTTCTGGATAGAATTAATCGCCTACTTTCCGAACGTTTCCTTTATTTTTGAAGGTTTAAAATATGATATCTTTAAAGCCATAAATTATGTGCTTAACGTCATAAAAATCTATTAAACGGTTCCATAATTATTACGGGAAAGCTTCGGAAGATCGAAACGCTCGACATTTTTAAATGAATAAATCTATAATTTTAATTAACATAACTTCAAATTTATCTTTAATAGCTTATCCATTCTGCTAAATTTTATTAAATTCCATCGAACAGTTTAAAAGTTATTAAGGAAAAACTTTTCGAGTTTGAACGTCCGCCATTTTTAAATGGCTAAAGTTAGGTGGTTAAATGATGCGGCACTGATGCTATCTTTAATGGATGAATAATTTTATTAAATTTCATGAAAATAATTTGGTTATTTCGAAAGTTATTAGCGTAAGTATTTCACAAGTCTCTTTCTTTGGAAACTTGAAACATATTTCAAGTTTCCAAAAATGGCCAAAATCTACCGATTTTCGCCATTTTTGATGCAATGTCATACTAATTCACTAAAATTGGCTTAATTAGGAGCGTTAGGTCGCCAATTAGATTCCAATGCCAGAAATTTATGTGAATGAAAGTCCAAATGCCAGTTGATGACGACAAAGTAAACATCTCCGAGCTGTACAGCAATACGAACACAATATGTAAACCGTAATATTAATATGCAAAATAAACACCTTAAGGTGTTTATCTAACATGTGCAATTCAAAAATGAAAGATAAATATTTATCGAGGAACATTTTTTCCCCTCTACAAACGAGAGCTTCTAAAAATTCAGAATTAGTATATACTCTTCTAAAAAATTCATAAGTTTAAATGCATCCAGAAGTTTTCCCCCATATAATAATTTTTTAAGCGAATTTTTGTGGTTCCTACCTGTGCGTAGTCGAGGGAGGGAGGGAGAAAGAAGAAAGTCACCTTTTACTCCGCCGTGTAAGCAATAATTGTAGTATATGATATAAAAGTTTGGTTTACTACTTGAAATATGTTTCGTAACAAGATTAAATGAACTTCGAGAGTTGGAGAGGAAAGAAGAAAAAATAAAAATAAAAATTGTTTGGCTTAGCTACCGAACTTTTATTTATGAATAAAACATAGTCTTCTAAGTCATATTAATAAAGAATAAGCTAATCAATCATTCGCTTTCGTTTTTTTTTTCTTCCATTTTTTTTTTCTTCGACGTCTAAACCTATGATGCGCTTTTAGAAGTTTTTACGCTTCGTTATAACGCTATTTAATTTTTCTTCTACGGACATTCGTTAATAAATTATTAACCTGTAAAAAAATAAGTTTTTTGTATGTTTAACCGATGTTTTCGGTGTTTGAACTGCGTTAAAGACCGAAAATATTTAACCTCGACACGTATCGATTTGTATATTAAAATGACTTTTGTTCTTTTAACTGACAGCGTCAAGAGTTGTAGTAAGAGTGGAACATCTTCATCACTCTTTTTATATACCCTTTTTTGGAATAGAAACTTGTTATCGATTCTGCATAACTCCCTGTGCATTATTTTCGGTAACAATAACAAACCTCAGCACTTTCACCACGTCATATTGACATCTTCTTAGCATCTCCTATGCAGAAATCGCACCGAAAATTATCTCCTTTATGCAAAATTTTCTGTCGCCTGTCAAACAATATGAATTTAAAACTGTTTTGAATTATAATTAAGCCGTTAATGAAGTTTAAATTTCTCCACTATCGATCGATAAAATTAACATAAAATACAGATTACTACGCTTCTTATTTTGGGAAGAATAACAAACAAAAAGGTTATTTTTTAAATTAATTTAATTAATTAACTTATAAGAAACGATAAAAAAAAGTAATTTTATGAATACTGATTTTATTCGAATTTTTTAACATTTTTTTAATGAAAGAATTCCGTTGATAGAATTAATAAATGGAAGAGAAGGTTTCAAGTCGTTGGCGAGAATATTATTAATTCTTTTATTTTTTTGTGGATCAGTTGCATTGATTTGTAGAAAAGATTGAAATTAAAAGTTCTTTAAATAATAGAATTAATTAAAATTTACGAATTTTTAAAATAACTTCGACGTAAGCTTCGAAAACGTGAAAACATGAATTTTCGATTTTTTATAATTTTTTTTTTTTTTTTTTTTTTCCGGTCACGATGTTTTTTTTTTTTTTTTTTTTTTTTTTTTTTTTTTTTTTTTTTTTTTTTTTTTTTTTTTGTTTTTTGCGGTCGAAATTGTCGCATATCATTCGAATATTTCAGTCCTATAATTGTGAAAATCGATTCGAGAATAAAATATAGTAATCGATTTTATTTCTGGAGATATTTTTGAAGTGTTTTTAGAACTGAAAAATCTCTAATATCGATCCAATATGCAGAATTTTCATTTCTACGAGTTTAGTGAAAAATTGGATTTATTAAAATTGACGATTTGATGCTTTCACGACGATTGTTTTTTTTATTATTTTTTTTTCGATCCGAAAAATAATCGAGCACTTTTTTTATATGCTGGCGAATCCCGAAAACATGTTCTCAAGCGAATGTAGAATCAAGAATAAACATCCTCAGAATGAGATTTTCGTCATGTGGATGTATCGGTAGAGCAGCTGCTGAAATTTTATCTCCCGAAAGCGATAACCTTTATTTCTGTGAAGGAGTTCTATTGATCTACTTATAAATGGAGTTATTTAACTCTTGTCGGATTTTTTCTTATTAACATTCTGAAAGCCAGTAAAAAAGAAAAAACAAACAGAGCAGAGAGGCAGAAAACATTGCGAGGAGGATAAAATTTGGAGCGTTACGTACGAGGATCGATAAAGAGAACGGATTAACGAAGATTAAAAATCGTTAATATCATTCTTAGATATTTAAAAAACTCGATTTTTCCGAAGAAAATTTTTACAAAAACTAAAGAAGGATTAAATTCTGAACAGTTTCGGATAGGAGTATTTTTCTATGAAAACAAAACTAAATCAATAAAAATAATTAAATATTTAGTATTTATTCAAACGGATAAACACATGGAAAATTCCGACATCTTCGTTATTTTTCTGTCTTGTTTGTACAAATATATATATATAAAATAATAATATTTTTTATATATTTGTACAAACAAGTATTCTAAAGTTTCTATATATAATATAAATTATATATACAAACTTTAGAATAAAATCAGAAAAAGTACAAGAGAGAGAGAGATAACTTTCCATTAAAGCAACATTAAAAATAAAAACGATAACATTATCAGACAACGAGTGTGAGTGAAAGAGAGAGAGAGAGAGAGAGATAGATTGTTAAATAACAAAATTTATCGAATAGATAAGATTTTTCAAAGGTTTTAATCCTGATAGGAAATGCCAAAAATAAAAACAAAAAAAAAGAGAGGGAAAATTTTTGTTTACACTTCAGCTTTGCAAATAAATTACTGTAGAAGTGAATAAATGACACCAACGTATACTTAATTCTACGAGGAGATAATGGATGCCAGTAGAAATTTTTTCATTTTATTTATGTCGAGAATGTTAACGTTTAAAGAGCGGACAACCTGTTAGAATGTTATGCAACCGATAAACCGGTGATCTGGCGCTCCGAAAAACTGGAATGAAACGATGTAATCAAGAAATAAACATCAGATCTATCGCTCTGAAGCAGAAAATATGCTTTTGATTAGGTATAACCAAGCTGTAGTGTCGAATCAACTGCTCATCTACCGCTCTAAGTGATGTATAACTGATTTTTCGCATATCCAGAAGTGTTACTGATTGATACCTATAAGTAACACGCATCAGTACACGAAAAAAATATCCATAATACATCGCGAATGGCAGTAGATCATCAGTTGATGCTGCAACACGTTCACTTAATAGCCATATAATACGGCATATCATTTATTAAATAGGGACATCTATAACTACGCTCGACATATCAAGATTAGAGATAAACCGATAGACTAACTCTAGCATGTGGACAGTAATGGCTATACTAGTTCTATAGTAAATTATATCAGAATTATGTACGAACTAACACTACCGAAACTTACTTTAAAAGTTAAAGAAAGTAAAGAAAAACAAGAATAATTTTATTATCGCATGGCCGGAAAATTAAAAATTCGATAAAAAAAAAAAAAAAGAAAATCGGATTGTTACCATCGCAGATCGAATAATAATAAAATTATAAGAAAATCATTATTTAATTATTTTGAGTTAAGGGTCGCAATTTGGCGAAATTAAAATTTTATTTTCGCTCTTCTGTGCTTTTTGATTACGTTAACAGTTCTTTTTTTTTTCTTTTTAATTTTTGTAAAGAAAGTAAAGAATTCGATATAAAACGTTTACTGCAAACGTAACATAAAACTTGCGAATTTCTTGCGTTTTTGTCAGATATCGTTCGTTAATTTTCAAGATGTGTCTCTTTTTACAGTCCTCTAGAGAATTTTTTCCAATGTTTTTCGTATCAAAAGAAAATGGGATTTATTTCCGAAATCCAATCTGTGGATGTAACCAAGCATTTTCTAAACGTGATAGAAAAATAAGATTACTTTAAAACGACAAGTGTCACGATAGTCAGAGAGAAAAAAAAAGAAGAAAGTGTTGACAAACAGATGCGTTTTCTTTTAATTATTCCTTTAATAAATTAATAAAGAACGAATTGAAAATGTGCCATCGAATTTGCAAGAATAACGAAGTGATGAATGACTTGTCGTCTACCAGGTCGAAAACTTTTATTAAAGAAACTAATCAGATGCGACGTCTTCATTATCCTACCAAATTACTTGCTTACTTTCATGCGATCGATGATACTTAACCGTAAAATATTCTTATTATTATTACAGTAATGTCAAAAATCTCGCTACTATCTTTACAACCAAAAGTTCTAAGGCATCATTGGAATGCCATAACTCTACCTACAACAACAGCAACAACACGAATTTCTTCGCTACGCGTAAAGTTTCCGTCGCATTTACCACAAAAGACATTTTTGATAATGTCTTTAAATCCCTTATATATATCAAAAATTCTCTTGATGCAGTGTGAGAAAAACTGGATGCAGTATCTTATCTTTTCAAGAGATGAATGGAAGCAAATTTAATAAAGTGTTTTTTCGGATAAAACTAAAGAGTAATGAACACTTTATTCTTACATATTGCGTCATTAGAAGATAAGAAAATAGTTCTTCTCTTTTAACGTTTGGATTTTTATTTAGGAAGTAGCCATATGCTACATTTAAGAAAGTTAAAGGATGAGGAAGATGATGAGAAGATATTAAGCGAATGTTTGCTGAAAGGCGATCGTAAGCAGTCAAGCAAATCTTGATTTACTCTTGAAGGACTTCCATCTATCAACCGACTCTTGCTAAAGAAAGTATTTTTCTAACATTTAACCTTTAAACACGATAATATTAGCGCAAAAACTTTATACCGAGTGTTGTCCTAAGCATACACATACAAATTTTCTGTTCAAACACTTAATTTGAATATACAAGAAAAATTAAAAGAAAATTATTGTTACGTAAAAGTTAACTACTTGATTTCTGTATCACGCAAATTTTACACAAGTATTGTCTTAAACACACAAATATAAACACACGATTCCCTTTTCAAACACTTAATTTGAATATACAATAACAATTTAAGATAATCGATTTTATTGTTACGTAAAAATTAAATAATCATTTTCGGTATTTATGTAAATTTTGCATTCTTTATATTGTCCTAAACACTCACAAACACATAAATTCCTTCTTCAAACACTTAATTTGAATACACAACAATAATTAAAAAATAATCGATCTATTGTTATATAAAAATTAATTACTCTATTTCTGTGTGATACAAACCTTACACAAGTATTGTCTTAAACACACAGATCCACTCTTCGAATACTTAATTTGAATATATAACAATAATTTCAAAAATAATCGTTTTATTGTTACGCAAAAATTAAGTAATCAATTTCTGTATTATGCAAACTTTGCACTCTTTGTATTGTCCCTAAACACACACACAAATTCCTTCTTCAAACACTTAATTTGAATACACAACAATAATTAAAAAAAATAATCGATTTATTGTTACGTAGAGATTAAGTACTCTATCTCCGTATTATGTAAATTTTCTCTTATGTTAATTTGAAAATATTTTCTGCATTAAAATGCACACATTTTCGTTCGTTTATTCAAAACGTGCCTTCACGTATATCTCATGCAAGAACAATAATTTCCTTTCTCTGTTTCGTGTGTTTATCATTACAGAATTTATACGTTAGTTAAGTGTACACGATAAAATTCGACTTTATAGCTTAACCAGATGGAAATTTGATGGGCTATGAATGAACTATTCTCGAGAAATTTTGCAATTTTAAAGAGAGTAAGATACAAAATTTTCGTGGTTACTCGACGTAATAAGGTTTATTGTAAACGAATAAAATAGGATTTAATAAACGTCTCAGGAGTCTTTACTGTACTGTTATATTATTTTAACTAGACAGATTCAAGGTATTAATTATAAAATATTAATCGAAGAGTTTGGCTCGTTTAATTCCAAGAAAGATCAATGTCGAAAAGTTTCAAGTAGACAAGTAAAGCTATAAAAGTACAAAAGGCTTTTCTGGTTAAGTGCTGCTGTTCGTGAAATTTTATGCGAATTTTAAGATTTAAATGGCATTTGTTTCGAAATCTGACAATAACTATTCAATATTAAATTTATATGCAATTAAATCGAACATAATATTTTAATAGAGCCGACGTCGGCAGCATGACCTTCTCTAATTGGTAGAAATCAGAAAACGATAACGGAACAATGCCTCCAATTTCTACCAATCATAGAACATCGACGTGACGTAACAATAATCTGAACTTGTCTGTTCGTTTTTTTACAATTGTTAAAAAAAACTATAAAAATGTTAAACGAAATCACATTATTGTTACGTCGATGTTTTCTGATTGGTAGAAATGAATGCATTGTTACGTCGATGTTCTCTGATTGATAAAAATCGAATGCATTGTTACATTAGCATTCTTTTGATTTCTTCCAATCAGAAAGCATCGACATAATAATGCCTCCGATTTCTACCAATCATAGAACACCGACGTGACGTAACAATAATCTGAACTTGTCTGTTCGTTTTTTCTAATTATTATTAAAAAAATTATAAAAATGTTAAACAAAATCATATTATTGTTACATCGATGTTCTCTGATTGGTAGAAATCGAATGCATTGTTATATTAGCATTCTCTTGATTTCTTCCAATCAGAAAGGATCGACATAATAATGCCTCCGATTCCTACCAATCATAGAACACCGACGTGACGTAACAATAATCTGAAACTTGTCTGTTCGTTTTTTTACAATTGTTAAAAAAAACTATAAAAATGTTAAACGAAATCACATTATTGTTACGTCGATGTTTTCTGATTGGTAGAAATGAATGCATTGTTACGTCGATGTTCTCTGATTGATAAAAATCGAATGCATTGTTACATTAGCATTCTTTTGATTTCTTCCAATCAGAAAGCATCGACATAATAATGCCTCCGATTTCTACCAATCATAGAACACCGACGTGACGTAACAATAATCTGAACTTGTCTGTTCGTTTTTTCTAATTATTATTAAAAAAATTATAAAAATGTTAAACAAAATCATATTATTGTTACATCGATGTTCTCTGATTGGTAGAAATCGAATGCATTGTTATATTAGCATTCTCTTGATTTCTTCCAATCAGAAAGGATCGACATAATAATGCCTCCGATTCCTACCAATCATAGAACACCGACGTGACGTAACAATAATCTGAACTTGTCTGTTCGTTTTTTTACAATGATTAAAAAATTATAAAAAATATTAAACAAAATCATATTATTGTTACGTCAATGTTTTCTGATTGGTAGAAATCGAATGCATTGTTACGTTAACATTCTCTTGATTTCTTCCAATCAGAAAGTATCGACGTAATAATGATTTGAGTATTTTTATAAGTTTTTAATAATTTTAACGTTTGCAAAAATCAACAAAAAATATATATAAAGTAAAAAAAAACATTAACAATAAAGCATTTAATGATACAGAAATTGCAGTCCGAAAATAGAAACAGTTCTTTTTTCCAAACACATCCGGATTTGTCATTGAGGAAATCCAAGTGATGAATGGTGTTACAGCACAAGAGACACAATCACTATGATCACTTTCGGAAGTTAAGAGACTTTACTAAAAGATATAGAACCTGCAATATGCCGTTTGACGTTGCATGGCCTGATAAAATGTTTACTAGCTCAATCTGCGCTACAGGGGAAAAAAAAGATATACTTATTACTTGCACTTAACGCTAACGAGCACGTAAAAATTATATCAGCAAAATTAGTAGCTTTATTTCTTCCAATTTAAAGCCTGAAGAAGAAAGCTGCATCAAGGTTACCAACATTTACTGCAATTACAGATAAGAAAACTATATTACTGATACAAGTAATTAGTACATCATCTGAATCAATTTTTTTTAATATTTCTCTCATAAATTATTATAACTTTAATATGTATATGCATAATTTTATTAGCTTTGTTATTACTTAGGCTGTACAATTCGCAACTTTAAACTGCCTTTAGATTGTGTTTGAATGCCATTGCGATGAATGAGTCACTTAAATAAATTAAATCTGGCTACTAGTTAGACTAAATTATAATTTAGAAAGCGCCATTTTAATTAAGGATTGCGTTAACTGCTGGGATAACCGAACGTTTTCAGAAGTGCATTCGGTGATATATTTTCTAACAACTTTGTAGCACCGGGTACCATTGCACATTGCTCTTAAAATGCTTGAAATAATTGCAAAAACTTCATTCAGTGGCAATTAAACTTTATGTTTTCTCACAAGAGCAGCCTGTCGGCATATAACAGCGGAATGTAAAATAGTTACAACTATGTTGTGCTCTCTACTGCTGCAATGCCAAAGAGTTCGTTGTAGGAGACAAAAATTTTGAAAAGATTTAAGTAACACGAAACAAGATTTTTTTCTAGATATATTTTTAAAACACGCGATTTCAACAGGATGATGACCCTATTACACAACAGTTTCTATAGTTTTAATAAGCGTGTATTTTACATTTTAATACGAGTAATCTTTTAAGATTTCTGAAACTATCCTCATTAAAACAAATCAACAAATCACATATATAATATATACTTATAAATAGAACGTTGTTAAGAATGAAAAACAAGCTTGTTTGTCTCTCTGCTGAATTTGTTTTGATTCAATGAACTTTTGCTTCGTTAAAGTCAAAGAGAGCTAGTTATGATGAGTATAATGGATGATTTGTAGTTCCTTTCTGTTCTCCAATTCGGATCAAGTTTTATAAGCTTTAATGGTCGAAAGAAGACTATTCTTAATCATCTTTCTTCCATTTAATCTGATATACGATGTAATGGGTTACGTGATGAGAGAAAAGAAAGAAAGAAAAAAAAAGAAACACGGAGCATAACATGCCCAGGAGTTATGACAATGTTTTTCTCTGTTGATACTCTCGTAGAAAGCTAAATATTCCATCTGGGAACCGAAAATTTAAAACCGAATGATGTTTTTCAAAGGGAATTTTCTACAGTTAAAGCATAGAATAGTGATCATATTCTTTAGAAGCAGAATCAAATAGAACAAACCTAAAAGAGAGGAAGGAAAACAACAGAGCGCAACAAAAGAAACAGACAGCAGGGACTTTAACCAAAGAATAAAAAAAAGAAAGGATTGTGTGCAGTCAAGAGGATAGAGATTATGTTCTCTCCATTCTCCAACAAATAGAACATTTAGACTATCAATCGTATGAAGGCTCTCGATTTTTTTATGAGCTTTAAAACTGAACTATTGCACCTACAAATGATCTTTAATCATAATTTTTCTTTAGTGTTATAAATGTCACAAACTAGTCTATTTTATTATGTACAGAAAGTTAAAAACTTGCCAAGATATTGTTTGAAAAATATCTTACTTTTTCATATAAAATAATTAATGCATCTTACGATTAAATAATAAAAGCAATGTTACCGATACTCTCTTAATGATCTATCACACGGATCACATATGTTTAGGGAGCATTTTGCTTTTTAAACAGGTCATAATCAATATTAATTTTTTTCGCAATATTTGAATTTTCTTCAGATATGCAAATCTCAAATTTCAGTAGAAAAATAAGTTAATAAACATGCATAATAGAGCAGTAGATCAAATCAGAAAGTGCAGACAATCTGCAGCTCTGCTATGCATATTTATCCATTATAGATGATCTACTGCATATTTATCGTATTCTTTCTGCAAGAGTTAAAATTTGCTTCTAAAAAATATTTTATTATTTCTAAGCTAATTAATTTTTTTATTAATATCTTATACAGAAAATAAAGAGTTTTATTGCGATTATTATATGCAAATTTTCCAATAAATTATGTATAAAAAATTTAATCAAAATTTGGAAATATTGGAAAATATTCAAATGATCGAATTTTATCTTTTATCTTTTTGATAACTAAATCTAAAATGCAAATTCTTGAGAGAAAAATATGTATAAATTTCTATAAAAAATCGATTTTTATTTAATACTTATTTTTCATAATAATATTTTAAAATTTTACTTAACGTAATTCCGATCGAACATCTTAAATCGGTTATTGTTTGCAACGCGAAAAATTTCGAAGCTCTTGATAAATAAATAAAAATTTAAATGCGACGAAAGCGATAAAAATTGTGCAACAACTTAGGAATACAAAACTGAATTACAAAACTTCAACGATAATTTTCTCGGCATACGTTCGCTATTAATAACCTTAATCAGGCAACAAAGGGGGAAACCAATTTTCGACTTCTTCAGATTGCAATCACTTCGATTGCTTCTTCCACTCAACTTAATTTTTAAAAAAATCTGGTACAAGAGCACTCAATAATTTATTAGATTTCCCTTTTTGTTTTCCTTTTTGCTAATTACTTAGTGAAGAATTAAAACTGTGAATATCTTAATTCGCTGCCTTCTTTAATAATTTAATATTCATCCTATTGCATATTTACAGTTTAATTATTTAACAAACAGTTCTTGCTGTTAAAAAACAGAGAGAGAAATATCATCGGTAATTTTAAGCTCAATAAATTAATTAAAAATAGCTAAATTCTTTTCATCCAAACTTGGTTGACATTCAAGCAAATATTTTTCTGAGAATTATTTTTTTAGTGCCCTCGAAACAGAAAAAAAAAAAAAATATACATCAGTCTCGAAACTTTTAGATAATAAGAGAATTAGATTTTTCCCTTGAAAAATACGTGCAAATGGACCTTGAAAACTTTTTTATGGTTTTGATGGAAAAATTCCAATTTCATAAAATACCCCAGTTTGTGTAAAGAATATTTGTAAATTTTATTTTCTACAGAATATATATAAGATATATCAGAAGAAAAATATTTACAGTATGGCTTCTGTAGCATATATTTAGAAAGAAATATATCCTAAACAGAATTTTTAAAGTTATTATTATTATTACATACATATTGCACTATACATATAAAAAAATTCCTGTTTTTGAATATCAAAAAATGTTTTTCATCCGAAAACAGATTTTCGCATAAAATATTTCGAACATTGACAAATGTTTTATCAGCTTGAAAAATGGATTTAATTTTTCTTAATCCTGCGATACTTTTTAAATATATATATGCATACAAAAAATAAATTTTTCATAATTTACTAGTCGACACGAACATTTTTCTAAACTTTTGATAAATCTACATGCAGGAAACAAAATTTAAACGATATTTCGTTTGAATGACGTTTCTTTGTCTTTAATTCTGACAAGTGATACTAATCTCCTTTAAATTCGGTATTAAAATATGTTTTCTTAGCTTAGACTGAACCAATTCTAGTCTTTTATGCAAATTATACGAATTAAATGGAAAACAGGCATTTTAAATTACATTCAATCTGCTTACTGTAAATGGATAGAAAGCTGGAGTGGTAGTATACTCGATATATATGTACCTTTTTTTTTTTTTTCTTTAATTAAAATTTGCGCTTTATCCCCTCTTTTAGGAACATTATTAACGATTAAATAGCGGATTTGTTTATACTTTCTTCCAGGTTAATTTCTTTAGCTAAATCATTCTATTAGTACTACCGCAACTCGTAGTTATTCCAGTTAATTGACCTCCTTTCTGTAATTAAATTAGACGAATCAGTGAAGCTCAAAGAAAGTATTGTAACAATCACTAGACTCCTAAAGTTAGTTAATTATAAGATAAAATATAACGATAATTTATATATGTTTAAAACCGTAATTTTATTTAAATTTCTATTGCAATTCCTTTCTGTTAATGCGTTTTTTTTTCCTTCAAATTTTGCACAAAAAATAAAGAAAATTTACGTAACAGAAACTGAAAATGTAAATTTCTACTTTTGCTGAAAATATCCATTTCAGTTTCTATATTTTGTTGAAAGACAAATGCGAAACTGAAATGTTTCTATTTCGAAAACAATCATTAAAAAAATACATTTCAATGAAATATACATTCGGTATCTATTGAAATATACATTTTCTGTTTTCGCTGAAATATAAGCATACATTTGTTTTTCTATTTCTGCTAAAATATAAACAAAAATATATAAAATTAAGATAATATCACATTTTAAAATATTCATAGATCAACAAATATTCAGTTTATTCCTAAACTAATAAAATATTTTTGTATTACTAAAAAATTGTTTTCAATATCAACAATGCCTTTTTCAATCTCCTTGATTTGTTCGATAAAATTTCCTTCAGCGAACTTTCAAAGATATTAGAAAATCCGAAAACTATATATATATATATAATATTTTTGTGTTCTTTTTTTGCTTCGTTCTAAATTGTCCATTGATTTTTGACCGTTGGCTGGAAAGAAAATCATAAGCTGTAATGGGAAAAATAGTGTTTTTTTTCTGGCAATTATTATTCTGGACAAGTAATAATAGTTTTTTCGGTGAAATAACTTGTTTCCACTATAACCTTTATTGTCTTCGGTTCAGCCACACAACCGCATGAGAGAAGTTTTACTAATTTGCGAAAAAATTTTTTTTAGTAGAACGAATCAAAACTGAAACGAATAAGATACATTTTACGGAAATCTTGTAGAATTACAAATACGCCATAAATCCATTGAAATAATTAATTATGTACGGTTTCGATTTAAGTTTTCTGTTCTTAACTTATATCCATTTTTCCATTATAAATGCAATTTATGAAAACTTGTACTTAAAACTTATATATATTAATGAGTAAGTTTAACTTTCGAAAGGCAAATTTTTCATAATTTTGGAAAACTGATTAAAAGTTTAACTTAAAATTGGATTCGGTGGATGCTATATACGCAAATTTAATGTATAAATTTGCCAAACTAAAAAAAATTAAACTGAACGTATTTTTTTTTTCTTTACAGGTTTACGTTTTTAATAATAAAAATTAATTCTATAGATAAAAAAATTCCTGTTTCGTATTTCTCATAAAATTTATTAGAATTAATATATAAAAATTTTCCCCATAAAATTAATAATAAAAAGAAAAAACAAAACTTTTTTAATTGTCTGTTTTTGTTTGAATTTTATTTATTTTTTTATCGCTCCGCCTCCAAACAAGTAGCCAATAAAATTAAACTTCCTTATAGAAAACTAAATAAAAACAATCAATCGCTGATTGGAGAACATCCTAATTCCGTGTATGCAAATTGATGAAACCTCGATGGATGTAATTCTGTAAATCGTGATGAATGTAACGTTGTAAAGGATTTCCAAAATTTGTGTACATGAAATATAATGGGGATATATCCATTTGTAAATTAAATTTCGCTTTAGAATTACTAGATGTGTTTATAAATGCGTTGCGATCACTCACGGTATCGATAAAGATGAAATATGTTATACAATTCTGTGAACTACGAATTGGGATTTGCAATTTACGACGAAGGGAAAGCTGTTAGACGTAGAGGATTCTTTTATTACAACGTAATTTTTCAAATGTAATTCGTCGTCTTGGTATGTTTACGAGTTTTCCGAATTTATCTTTCGTCGCGAGAAAGATCAGAAGGGTTGGAGGTCATAAAACTAGATTTATTAATCCGAAAATTATTCCTATTTTATTTTTTATTTTTTTCACAAATTCGAGAAGTTTATACTAGAATATCGATTCTTAACTGATTCATATTCAGTGCAATAAGTAATTAATGAGAAATTCGATGAAATATACATTCAGTATCTACTGAAATATAAATTTTCTGTTTCTGCTAAAAATATGTATTTTCTGTTTTCGGTGTAATATAGAGAACTTAATATAAAAAACTTTTATACAACTTAAGACATAACTCCGTGCGATGATAGATAAACGATAACCGAAACTGGATGTTGTCACAGCAATGATCTATCGCTCGAAGCCAGTTTAGTACGTGTAGCCTACAAGTTGACAATAAAAGAGGCGAATCACAGAAATGATTCGAATGCAAAGTTTAGAAAAATTTTAAATGAGAAATTCTATTCAAAGCTAGTGAGTGATTTTGTAAAGTAAATCTCCAAATATTAAGTTTTATTCTTCAAGAAAAATTGCTTTTTAGTTTGTATATTAAAGAAAAAAAAAGAAAAGGGGAGGGAAAAAATCTTCTAAACCTTTCTTGAAACTAATAATAAAAATCGTCCGTTTGAAAATCACTAGAGGAAGATTTCTTGAAGTTTCTTGATTTACATAAATATTTTCGAGAATAAATTTTCGAGATATTAAAGAGTTTGTAACGTTTTTTTCCTTTATTATTATTATTATTTTGTAGTTTGTTTTGATGAGAACAATCTAATAGTTAGACGAAAGTTAAATTATAATTACATCAAAAAAAAAAATAAAGAAATAAATTCGAACTAATGAGAAATATCATAACAAATCCAACGAAGCAAAACATTCTAGAAAATGATATTTATCGAAGTTGAAACAAAAATTATAAAGATATCTCGAATTCTTAAATTATATTCTGTTGTAATTAAATTAACGTCAAGTATTCCTATTTAATTATTATTATTTTTTAATATTTTAGAAAGTTTTGAATTCCTTTACACGTTGACATAATAAAAAAAAGAAAAAATAATTAAATATTCGTTCCTGAATTTTTTATTATAATTCTCTATTGTCACGGGAAGATTTAAAATCAAAATATATTTTAATTAATGAGATTTAAACCAATCAAAAGTCGACATTTAGATTATTTTATAAAAACAAACAGTTGGATAGATCGTATTACAGAATTTTATGAGAAAGAGAAAGAGAGCAGAGAGAAAGTTATGAGAGTTATATTTCTAGATTTTAATATTTGAACGTGGATAAAAATAGAGATTTACGAAGATCATAAATCTGTATCAACGATATTGTTTACAAAATATTAACTTGAGTAGTAATAATTCCAGAAAGAAACGAACAATTGCGAAATAAATTAGTTAAAATGAAAAAAATATTTTTTTGATGAATTTTTAAAATAAGACATGTTTATGTATTTTTATTATTAATGATCTATGACTCTATTGGTGCTTATTGCATTTTTTTTCTAATTTATATGATGTAAACATGTAAACATGTAAACATATGATGTGATCTATGACTCTATTGGTGCTTATTGCATTTTTTTTCTAATTTATATGATGTAAACATTAAAAATCCTTTAAGATGTTTAGCAAATATTCAGAATTAAGTCTGATTAAAGATATATCCATCTACTATGCAAAAAAATAAAATAAAATAAAAAACAGTTTATTCAAGAAAGTCATTAAAATGAAGCTTCATTATATATATAATTTGATTATTTTATTTTTAAAATCAACAAAATTTTAGTATTATGTTATTTAAAATAATTAAAATCTGAGAGATTCATTATCTGAAATGAATAAAATTTGAGTGCTCTATTTTCTCAAACGAACAAAATTTGACAAAGTTTGTTTCAAATTTTGTTCGTCTCAAACAGACAAAATTTGAGGAATTTTCGTTTGAGAAAGTTGAAAAAACCTGAGTTGCGATACGACAAAGAATTGTAACCCACGATTAATAAAATTTCAATGCTCAATTTTTTATTAAAATCAACAAATTTGAATATTCCATTTTCTGAAATCAACAAAAAATTCAAACGTTCCATCTTCTGGAATAAAATTTGAGTGTATTATTTTTCAAATCAACAAAATCTTAATGGATTCATTTTATTCAAATCAATAAAGTTTGAGTGCACCATTTTCTCATATCAATAAAAATTTGACAAATTTTATTTGTTGGTCTCAAAACAATAAAATTTAAGGAATTTTGATTGAGAAAATTGAGAAAACAAAGTTGCGATATGACAAAAGATTGTAACTCATTGTCTATTTTTTCTCAAATTAGCAAAATTTCAATGCTCAAATTTTTATTAAAATCAACAAAATTCGAATATTCCATTTTCTAAAATCGACAAAAAATTCAAATGTTCCATTTTCTTAAATAAAATTTGAGTGCCGTATTTTATTCAAACCGACAAAATTCTATATTTTCTCAAACCAACAAAATTCGAGTGTTTCATTTTTTTTTTATCAAAGAATTACGATTGCATTATTATTATTATTATTATTATTTTATTTTTATCTAAAAATTTCATATTCATTCGCGAATGCAAAATTCTTAAAATTTTTTTAATCTCAACATTTTGGTTTACTACTTTACAAGATTGTCAGTAGATCCGAACAGTTTTCATCACTCCAACAGTTTGCAAAACTTCTGTAATATTTTTCAACCCTTTAGGGATACTAAATCTCTGGCTTGAGATAGATTGCTTTAGAATAACGCCATTCCTGAGAGATGAAAACTTGCTAAATCTTTCAGGAACTTAAGCGGATCTATCGTAAAGAATAGAGAGTGAAAAAATTGAACTGCACGAAAACCACAATTCGATAAATAACACAATTTCAAACTTCATTACTGTTATTGATGTAGAACTATTCGAATGGCTTTATAACTCTATTAAGTCTGGAAAATCCGCATTTACCTAATCAGGTTCAATAATAATAATAATCAAACAGAGCAAATCCTCTCTGTTAGGTTGTACTAGCTGCGATATGACAAAGGACTGTACTTCATAATGATGTCCTAGATAAGTCTAGCAGTCGTACTTAGTTGATTAACTCATCTTCTATATAAAATTTAACTTTCTAAATTACATAAATGCTTAAATAAATAAAGAAAAGTTAAAATTAATCACAAAAAAATGGATTTTTTTACGTGATGAACTGCAGGTCGAAACTTTGTTAATAGTATGCGTTATATCTAATTTTACAAAAAAGTAATGCCATTCTAATAACTTTAAAAATGCAATCCTGACAACCACCCTAAATTTACACCATTGTTGATTTATTAGTTATTATATTTATGATATTTTTACCATAATAAAATATTCAAGATTTGAAAAAAAGTAAAACTTGCGATAAAACTTTTTCCAATTAAAGATAAAAAAAGCAACTTTCGTTTACTATATTGCAGAAGTTATAAAAACAAATACTTTTTAACGTTGATAAATTTGCTTTAGAGCATATTTTTAGACGAAAAAAATTGCGTAATTTTCAAATTTCGTTAATTGTATTCCCCTTCACTTTGACAGCTCTTGCAAATCGATCGCAGGAAGAAAGACTTAATTTCGTTAACTGTAAGAAAGATGAAGCTCAAACAAAAAAGTTTTTTTTTTTTGGGTTTGTTTTATTTTTATTTTTTCTGTTCCCCTTCGTTGTTTTTATTCGATAAATTACCGAATATTTAGAAACTTGATGGATGTTCTTCTAGTTTTCGTTTTATTTTTATTTATTTATTTTCTTTCTTTGATAACTTTCTCTCTTTCCAAAAGTGGTAACATTTGCCAACTTTTGTAGCTAATAACATAATTAGATCGCGCGTAAGAAAAGCTACGGTGGCGGAATTTTTATATTTCCAGAAGACACAGTTTGCAAAAAAAAAAGAAAACAAGCAAAAAGGAGAAAAACTACTGCCATCTATCGCGAAGAAATACAAGTTTTTAAAGACGATACGCGGGTAAAATTAAATTTTCTATAAACCGATCAGTTCTATTCCGACGTTTCTGGATTGAGTCGCTACATACGCGATGTTTTTCTTCTTTTTTTTTTATTCATGTCAAGAAATTTTAATGAATTCTGAGTTGTCTTAACGAAATTTCGACTGCCACACGCAATCGACATTAAAAATTTCCACGAGAAAAATCGATATAAGTATCTCACGCTGCTTTCATTTTGAAGGTCAGGTCCGTTTAGATATTCTAAGACATAGACGATCTTTGCGAATTGATCTTTAAGGGAAGCAATATTTTTGACGACCAAATAAAGAAAATTCGGACGTATTAATAGCGTAATTAATGCACTCGATGCATAAATCACTCTTTTATTCGATTAATCAGTCTGATAAACTTCGAGTCTGATAAGAATTTCAGGCATGAAACGTCTTTCGCATTATCGTTTTATTTCTTACGAAAAGACTATTTGCATAATCTTTTACACGAAACGATGACTTTCACCTTAAAAAATAGCAAACTTTAATTTATTTTACAGTTCTTTGCTTTTTTTTTTTATCTTTCTTTAAGTTAATATTGAATTCCGTATTTTTTTACAGCATCTTTAATCACTCGTTGCGTTGTTTTCTATACGTAATTAGCAGATTATAAAGTTTTGTGTGATTCTAAATGATGATTTACCGCTCCGATGATTCGTAATTAACTCGTATGTTTGCTAAAAACTTTCGTTTAAAAGTTTCCTGTTTATATATTTAGATTTTTTTAGTGTCACATCACTTTAAAGCAGCATTAAAATTCGTAGTTTTAATCGAATCCGAAGTCTGTCTGGAGACGTTCGAGATAATTTTATCTACAATGTCGTGAAAAAATAGATAAAAATCTTTTAGTAAAGTTATTTAAGCACAACTTCTACATTAAAGAACTGCAATTTTTTTGTTCTGTAAACTCTTTAATGAAAGGATTATTGTTTCTCTACAGCAGGTTTAACAATATGGCTAGTATTAATTCTTTGTTTTTTTAAAGATTTTCAAGGCTAAAACATTTTTTTATCTCTTAATTCGCAAGCTTAAAATCCAATTTCATTATAAAATTAAGCAATATATTTATAGATAAAGCAAAAAAAAAAAAAATTTCAATTCTCTCTTATTGATAAACTATCGAGTAATAAAAATACTTCGCCCGCATCGGGAAACACTCAGATCACGTGTACAAAAATTTTTGCATTTTTCTGCCAACAGTAACCTTCAGAAAATTGAATTTCCGATAGTCTAACAGTGTTATTTCTACGCAAACTTTAGTTTTAATTTTAGAAAATAAAAGAGTTCGTTCCAAGTCGGTATGAAAATGATCCGTTTTATCATTAATCAAAGGATAGATGACTTAAATGTCAGCAATAAATCCATTCTGTCAAATCTCGCTTATTATCTTGTGTCAATATATATATTACAAATAATTCATCATCAACAGTATAACCTGCAAATATATCTTTCATTAATCTTAACAGTTTTAATCTAAGAATATTTTATAATTAAAAAAAAAAACAAATCTTAATTATATTTCTGGCATCGTAGTTAAAATTGGAAGATTATCTATGACGTAAATACCATATATATATATATATATGACAAATATCACAATAAAGGAAGTTTCCTGTTAGTTTCACTGTTGTTACTGTGATGAGTACACAAGTGGAGTGTCTTCAACATTTGTGTTGCTTGTAACATTATATAAAATGTTACACAGCACAACACACTTCTTATTGTTTTTATCGTGGTGTTCCTTTTGTCAGAATTTAATCTTCTATCGCTATTTTGTTTATGTTATTTCAAGCTACAGGTAATACGAGAGAAAATAATAATAGGCCTAATGATAAAAATTCGAGAATAAAAGTATACACAGAAACTGAATATTTTATGCAAATATCCAGTTAAGAATATGAGAGAGAGTTTATATAATTCATACGAGAAGAGAATTTCGAGAAACTGAATTTCTTTTTTATTTTCCCTTACTTATCAGACTTTGTAGAAAATACTTGAATCAAAAATGATTTTCTTATGGATCTCTTGCTTTAAGAATAGCTGCGACGACTTTAGTGTGGGAGTTATAAAAGCGACTAGAATGGATTTGTAATTCACAATACAGCGATCATGTTTTGGTCGAATGATTTTGGAAGTTTCTGAAGTATTAAAGCGGCTACAAAGAAAGATAGCACACAATATAATGATTCCAATATAAATACATTCGAGTTTTGGCAGTTATTTTCTATTTAAACTCATCTCTATCTAATTTCAACAGCTTTTTAACTTCAGTTATATGTGCTAGTTTCATCGGTTTTTTTATAAAACTGGCTTTATGGGATTAAACATTAAATAATTAACATTTAGAGGAGGTAAAAATCTACTTTTGATCATATATATTTAAGCGAATTTAATCTGAATAGATGGTGTTTATCAAACGTTACAGATTGAAAAGTTTCTGCAGGCAAGTCAAGTCTGACATGCCTGTAAATTCAGTAGAAAATGAGATGGTATCACATCCCAGTTAACAAAGTCAACAGCTAAAGCTAAGACACTCTCAAGGGAAAGTGAGGTACAGATTGGAGAAAGTGTTTGGGCGAAATGGTATTGTTAATGCAATTTAAAGGTAAGTTTATTATATTGGACGGTACTGTGGCTCAACAAGGCATTTGATGTAGGAAAAAAAAGGATCCCTAATGGATTCCTAGCACAAAGAGTCTATCGTAAAAAATCAGGAATAAGATCTACACCTTTTGCTTTGTGGAGTGACGAAACTGTCTTCGACGTTTTAAAAGAAAGTTTTCGAATATAGAGCGATGCGTCTTTTTAACCGAATATAACATTTAAAAGTATGGATTGTTAACCTTAATCAAATTTCATCCAAAACGTAATTTTATCGAGTACTTGTCAATCGGTAGAGTAAACGAATGATAACGCTTCTTTGTGACGTAATGATGCATGACCTCCATGTCCATGTAATATTTTGTTTCCACTAAGATCCAATATCTGCAAATAATGACAAATTGTTTGGACATCTTGAGTTTCTCATTGTTTAAAGTTTCACAGGAGGATGAAAAAAATAATAAAAAGGAAAGCGATAAAAACCATAAAATTCGTTAGGATATACAGCGAAAATAAATAAATATTAAAGCATACCCATAAATTTACAACAAAAAAAAAAAAAAGAAAATTAGATGAAATAAAAACAACAAAAACCATCGCACCTCGAACCCACGACCAGCGGGATATGAAGCGTGTGTCTTACCGAGTAGGCTACGGCTACATCACGTAATATTTAAAAGAAAATTAGATGAAATAAAAACAACAAAAACCATCGCACCTCGAACCCACGACCAGTGGGATATGAAGCGTGTGTCTTACCAAGTAGGCTACGGCTACATCACGTAATATTTTAAAAGGGCACGTATATGAGTCAGAATTGGTTTTGGTCAAAATTTACTATTTTTTTCTGGAGTTTGCTTGAGTATTGCATTGAATGGCTGGCCCAATGAACTTTATTAGTAGAGTTCTGCACGCACAAATTTTTTCATCAAAATTGACAAGTCATGAGTCGTGTAGTCTCCTTGTTAGCCAGTTTGCTTGAGTATTGCGTCGAATGGCTGGCCCAATGAACTTTATTAATGGAGTTCTGCATGCGCAAATTTTTTCGTCAAAATCGACACGTCACGAGTCGTGTAGTCTCCTTGTAAGATGAATAAAATTTCATGCATCTTACTACCACAAAGTTTTGCAAAACCTATGAAACAAATGAAATCACTATTCTGTGAATAAAATTCTTAAAAAAATTTTATAAATGAAACTATGATAGTTTAATTTTCATTTTTACTTCACAGCCACTCTTGTTAGCCTTATATTTATGGCTCTTGAATAATTTTTAAATTGTTGTGAGGGACAGGTATGGCTCTTTTGTCTCAAAAGTTTGACGACTCCTGATCTAGATCATATGAAATTATAGAGAATGAAAAGTTATTAATGATGAATTAAATAATATGTCAGTAGCATAGAACTCTCAAGGAATATACTGTATAGAAAACTCCTTAACTTTGATATTTATGATTCCAAGAGAAATGATCCTTTTTTCTCTTCATGGAAAACTAAAATAATATGATTTGTATGCAGTTTGCAAAAGCAAATTATATTATAAAAATAGTTGATTTAGTGCAAGAAAAAGCCAATTAACTTTAGATTAGCTGTAGATATAGGCATATTCTATTTAACATAACCTTGCAAAATGCTAATTCATTATAGCATAATTTTTTTTGAAGATTTTATTTTTTTTAAATATTTTCAGGACAAACTATGCTATAATTTAAAATATCAGTGTGTAATAATTATCAAACTCCAGGATTGTGACCAATTGATAGGATATTCTTGAGATATTTTTCACCAGGATATTATTGAGGATTGATAAGAGATATCAGTGAAAATTAATTTTTCCAAAAGCTGTAGTTTGCTATTTTAGTTTAGTTATATATTGTTTGAATTTTCTTCAAGATGTTTTTATTTAGTTATTAAAGAAGAAAGATTCATTAGGCCATTAGTCTAATCATTAGACTAAATGAAACCTTCCGTCATACTAACATCAGAATTATAGATACTTAAACTACATGAACTAGCATTAGGGGTTACACAAAATTTATCAATTAATTTGACTTGCAGTTATATTCAAAAATAAACTTTATTAAATAAGAACATTTTTTGTACTCTATACCATCTTCAGCTATACACAAAGATACAAGAAAAATATATAGATATTTTTCTTGTATCTTTGTGTATAGCTAAAGATGTAAAAAGTACAAAAAATGTTCTTATTTAATAAAATTATTTTTGAATATTTACTGCAGAAAGTGCTCTATATTGAAGACTTCAATTTATTTAATAATTAACAAATACAATAGTTAAAATAGCTATTTTATTTATTATTTTTATTAACTCTTCTTTAGTATTATTTAAAATATTATGATTAGTTTTAAAGGTTAATTTACATTTCATATCCACCATCTTGGAAGTTTGAAAGTATGACTTATGGAATGGAAATTCCATCTTTGCGATGATGTTTAATCACAATGACATCATTCTAAATTAATATCACTGATCTGATTCAAGAATTGAAGAATGATCTCTTATCAATGATTTATGATTGGTAAATAAATATTGTTAATTGTAAAGATGATGACATGATTTGTTTTGTTTCATCTATAAACTAGAAATGAAAGTTATTGCATGTCTGTGTAAATGAACTGAATATTGGACTTGTAATAGTCACTACTATAAAAAAAAAATGTTTGCCATTAGGCCAGTAAGATATAATTTGATTGTCAACTTAATTAGTGGCTTTCAATTTCACTTTTGTGATATTGACAACTGATTGCTTTTCTGTATTGGAATATGGAGATATTAGATTAAATTTATTGATCTTAAAGAATAACTTGTTTTGATTCTTTGAATTGACTATTAAAATAAAGCTTTATTGCTAACTTGTTTTATGCTTTATTATTATTTAAATTAAAGCTTTTGTTATTACAGGTAGGCCTTGATTAGTGAGAATAATGGAGTTCCATGAATTTCTCACACTATTCGAAGTATTAACTATATGTAAAATATCGTAATTGGTTCTTGCTTTGTGAAATTCTGGCCATTAGCCACCTCACGATGAATAACCACAATACTAACTGGTTAAGAAATATTTATTTTCATATTTTACATCGTTGTTCATCATCTAAATTAATAACTATTATTTTCATATTTTACATCATTGTTCATCATCTAAATTAATAACTTATTATTTTCATATTTTACATCATTGTTCATTATCTAAATTAATAACTTACCAGGAATTGCATTTACATCATTGTTCATCATCTAAATTAATAACTTACCAGGAATTGCGAATTTTACTCGTTGTTCATCATCTAAATTAATAACTTACCAGGAATTGTGCATCATTGTTCATCATCTAAATTAATAACTTACCAGGAATTGCGTCCTTATAACCACAATACTAACTGTTTAAAATATATTTATTTTCACTTTTATCGTTGTTCATCATCTAAATTAATAACTTACTAGGAATTGCATCTCATGCCATCAAAAAACCAACCATTTTCATATTTTACATCATTGTTCATCATCTAAATTAATAACTTACAGAAATTGCATCTCATACCATTATCAAACCAACTGCCAAATTGAAACCAAAATAAAAATCAATTTTTATCAATTTTTAATCAATCAAAACTCTTTACCGTAACAAAGCTGAATAATAGTAATGTTAAATAGCTAACAGCAAAAAAGCCCATCTTTCTGGTGTTTCACCCCTTCAAAGCCAAGTGACTGTTCTTGGACTGTTCCTAGTCCAGTTTTACTAACCAAAAATTAATATTAATTTGTTAATTGACATCATAAAAGGGGATGGACCTTTGTTAGTAAGACTGGTCTATGCTTACAACTCGCATTAATCGAATATTTGCTCGCACTAAGTGAAAAAAGATATCATTTTTATAAGTCGCACTAATCGAATATCGCATTATTCAAACTCGCACTAATCGAGGCCTACCTGTAGTTTTGTAAGTATTAACAAAAGTATCAAATTTGGATTCATAAATTATTTTTTTATTATTCAGCTTTACTTGTTTTTGAATTTATTCAATTTTTCAGTTATTAGTGCACTAAAATATTTTTGTTATTTAGTTCTAACACTTGTTACTTTAACAACTATGTAGTTCCAGTTACATGTTTGTCATGTTCATGTTAGAATTAGCTTTGCTATTACTTTGTTTGGAAGTTATTTTTTCAGAAATAGCTTCCAAACATATACAGAAGACTTGACCAGGCTGGACTACTCTGAATCTTGCAGAGTCATGAAACCATTAGGTATCCTTAGATTTATTGATAATTTTGAATGTTGCGACTTTGCAGTTTGCAAATAAAGTTATGAAGTTATGTTCTCAAAAATTATTTTATTTATATTGACTCTGATGATCAAAATTTAGTAATTGTGAAAAGTGCAAGTTAATTTCAGTATATAATAATAATAATAAATATATCTATTTAAATAATTTTTTCAATATATTACATTCAGTTATCAATTTTATTTATAATAATGTTATTTATTTGCAGATTAATTAGTCGTTTAGAACATTGGTTGGAAATATCAAATGATTGGAATGCAGATCATCCAACTTCTCCAACATCACCCACACTTTTCAAAGAGATGTACAGCAAAAACTCAAGTAAAAAAAAAAATATTTTAAAAATTTTGGCTTAAGTTTCAAACATTTAAGATTAAGATATCTTAAATTTTTTTAATTTTAAATTAAAATGGTGCATTATTAATTTCTGATAAAAATCATATTTGATAAATTTTAACATAATCTATAAAAAATGTTTATTTGTCAAAATATTTTGGAATATAGTGAACATATTAAATTGAGAACAATTTTCAAAAAAATATTGTTGAAATTTTAAATAGAAGTAATATTTTTGAATAAAATTCATAATAAATAAATAGATATTGTATAGAAAATATAACTCTCGAAAAAGAGTGTAGTATAAATAATAATATTATACTTTTTTCTATGATTATTGCAATGATATATATCAATAAGTAATATAATAAATACAACCTTGAAAATAATTTAAAAATTTAGAATAATTTGATTATTACATTTCAAATAATGTGTATCTATTATTTAATAATTCAATTATAATTTTTGATTGATTGGTTAATTTTTGTGGAAAAAATTGTTACATTCTAAAAACAAACTAGGAATATCTTTATATTAATATCTTAATAGTTAAGGCAGGTTTATAGTCTGATATGACTGAGATGCTCGTCAGCTATGTCAAGGTTAGAAACAGTTCATAAGTTTATATGCCGATGTTATCCATAACACAGCATAACCAATTCAAAGTTGCTAGAACGAGTTCTAGGTTTCAACATTATGGTTATATACCATGATGCTTTGAATCTGATACAAAATGATGGAGTGTTCATATTAAAAGGTCCTTGGTTCAAATAGCAATGTTGAAATTTTTATTGAGACATTTAAAGATTACTCTTGTTTATGTAATACTAACTATAAACAAGCAAATTAGAACCGCGTGACAGACATTCTAGGCGCTAATAAACATTAGCTTCATCAGGACTGTAAACAAGCCTTTAGCACTATATCATATCACTGATACACTGATGGATTGTTTCCATAAATATTGATATATGGCTTTAATTGATTAATATTACCACAGTTTAAAATTTGATAATTAATTCTAAATTCAAAAATTATTTGCAAAGCAATTTAATTAGATTTTGGCTATCTAGTGATTTAGTCTTGTTAATTAATTTTTATGATGATGTAATAAATATGCTTGTCAAAAATGATGGGTAAATAAAAAAAGTAAACTCTTATTGAATATTCTTCTGAATTATATATCATTTAAATATGAATAAATTGAGAATAAAATTATCTACACACAATAAAATAAAGATATGTTTAAATTAAGTAAGGTGTGATATCAAATCTTTCATTAATTTAATTGAAAAAATTAGACTTGCATCAAATTTGCAATAATAATTTATTGAAATAATTGCAATAAGCAAATACAGTTTCAAAATCATAAAGTTTTATAAATTAATCCAAAATTTCAAGATGTCTTGACTTGTGTCCGACATAGCACTTTGACCCGGAGATATTCCGTGCCCACACTGATATACTATAATATAATAATAATAATAATAAAATATGCATGAAGAACACTTTTGAAACTAGCATCTAAATTTGTTGCAATTTAAATACAGCTAATTGGTTGAAGATTTAAGAAAATCAACAAAAAATAGCCGCATCTAAATTTTAACAAATATCCTATTTTATTAATAGTGTACTTGGCTTATTTTTTACATATTAGATGTTTTTGATATTATATAGATATATTACGCAATATATTTTCCATCATTTATCAAAAAGCACAAAAAATTTGGCAATTAATGGAATAATCTATTTTAATAAGTTCTTTATTGGAATTATAACAAATAGAAATATTAGTTTCAGAAGTGTTCTTCATACATTTCTGAAACTAATATAGCAGTAACGTCAACCAAAATAACAGCATCTAAATTTTAACAAATATCATATTTTTTTAATAATGTACTTGGCTTATTTTTTTTACATATTAGATGTTTTTTGATGAGATATTATTTATTTTTTAGATGAAAACCATTTTTCTGAGAGAGAAAATTCAAACAACAATATGTTAATACATCATTAAATACTTTCTTTATTTTTAATTGGATTGAATTGAAATTTTTAGAAAAAATTTAGTAAAATAATAAGCATACACACAATATATCAAATTTGCTCGAAATCATAGAACGATATGACCGATAGAATATTTTATGATGGAAAAACTCCTTACTTTCATCATTTTAGAACTGTTGGGCTGTATTTTTCAAATATGTTTAACTAACATAAATAACATTTACGTTCCAGATTTGTTCAAAATCGATTGAACTTGATCAATAGAGACATTTCTAGAAAAGAGAATCATCCTCTTCTACAACTTTTAATGTTAGCCCTACTGGGCCAAAATTTTCAGATTTTAATTGAGCTGTGATTAAATTTTTGTCAAAAATGATTAAACAAAATGATATTTAGACGTATTTATTGAAAACAGATCCTATTCCCCCCTTTATTTGACCAGATTGTAGTGAAAGTTTCAGGGGACCTCAAATAATGTAAAAATATCTATATTTCAAATTTCATCGGTATCGGTTGAAAGATTCGACCTGTAGCGTTGTCTACGGAAAAGAAGAAAAACGCTTTTGTCGATTTTTGCAATTTTTAAACTGCTCTAGTTCTATTATTAATTAGGTTTTGATACTTTAAATTTGACAATTTGTATCCTGATTGAAATCTTTTTTCGAATGTAATTGTCTGATTAATATTTAACTTAAGACCAAAGTTACAGCGAGTTGAATTTTAGCCATAATGACTGCTGTCAAGGGCTAGATATATCTATTTTAATTACACTTGTATAATTTATCTTATATGTATTTTAATTTATATTTAAAAGTATTACTGTATTGCTAAAGTTACTTTTTTCTTTTATTTTGCCTATTACATTTACTGCATATATATATACAACATGTTGATTTTTAAAATTTTGTAATATATGTTTCTGTAGTTCTAATGTTCAATTGTAATATCATTTATCCATGTATTGCTGAAGATGGCTAATATTTATTATTATAGATAATTAAGCAAAACATTTTTGGCTAACTTTTAGCCAAAAATGTTTTGCTTAATTAAATAAGTTATTTTATACTGCTTATAAGTGCTCTTTATATGGTAATTTAATTCATTTTTCATCAAAAATTTTGATTCATATTTTAATATTTTCAGAGATATTTGTCAAATATCTTAGATCAGAGATTATACAATATTTTTGTCATGATTGATATGGAAATATTTCATTATATGGTGATAAGTAGCATCTTACATATATACTGAATAAAAGAAGCAATAAATGAAGAAATTTAGACAATATTTATATCCGTAATGGCTTATAAATGCAATCATTATGAGAGTTTTTATAAGTGAATTATTGCCATATAATTTCTTAAAATATCTCATATTTATTGAAATTTCATGATTATGTCAAAAATCTGATATCAATAGATATTTTTCTATATTTCAGAAATTTTCATCTGCATTTTTAATGAATTTACAAATATATCAAAACAATCTGAATCTATAAAAAACTTCTTTCATACAAAAACACTATAATCTTAGTTTATTTGCTCTACTTTGTACACTAAGTAATTGTTTAACCAATATATGATATCTAGAAGCAGAGTAAGTTGGACAAAAATTTTCTGGGAAACAATTTGTGGGAAATTAAATAAGTATATCTATCATAATAAACAACCAAGTTTTGCTGCTTCTAGGAGTACAAAGAATCACAAGCACTTAAAGCAGGAAAAATATACTTTTTTATTATTAGAGAGTTATTATTTGCATTTCATATGATTCTAGGGGCTTCATATGTACAGAATATTTGATGCATTTTTTAAAATATTTATTTCTAGTTGTTTTATACAGAGTGAGTTTTTTATCTTAAGACAACAAAAATCTTAATTGGATCTCATTATTTTGGAAAAAGTTGTAGACAAAAGTTGTTGGGTTTCGAAGGGGCAATCAGTTGGTGACGTTGACCTTGAGCTTCAATATCATTTGAAGGTCAAGTCGGTTTTTTAAATGGGAAAACATACTTTTGACCCTGGAAATGGAAAGAGCGGAAAATTTCACAATCGGATATACCGTTGATCTTAAGGTTTAGGTCAAAGGTCAAGGTTGTATATATACATGAATTACATTGATCAATCACAAGGCTTATTGATCACTTGTATTTATGATCTATCATAATTAAAAGTCACAGACAATTTAAAACACAAGTGGACATAAGAAAGGAATTTTTATATGGAGTTTATTAATTTTATTTTGGGAAAATATACTCTAGATAACATCAATTTAGTGATAGCAAAAAAAAAATCAGCTTTATTATTATTATTATTATTAAAAGCTAATTATTTCATATTAAATTATAATATAATTTCAAATAATTTGGAAGGTAAATTATAAAATGTAAAATCAACTGACTATTACTTTGCTGCTTGTATGAAATAATGCAATGCATCCTTAAAGTTGCCTTTGCTTTCTAAAGCATGTCCAACATTATTATACAATTTGGCATTTCTCAAATTAACTTTCAATCCAGCTTGAAATAGTGTCAATTCTGTTCTCCTATATTAAAAAAAATTGAATTTAATGACATCGTAATATAAGTATATAATATAATTATTAAAATACAGTAAATATAGTTTTTGTATTACTATATTTGAAATTTCATGACATTTTATTTGAAGTTTATTTAATTAAATTATGCAATATTTTTCTTTAAATAAAAATTAATATTCTTGATTAATAGTTGGTAATAATTTTAATTTAATTTAATTATTAGAAATTAATTACTAAAAAATATAATAAATTTATGTAATTATGTTTTATTTTAAAAATGCAATTAATATGACTAAAATATTTATAATGACATTTGCTTCAATCAAGTAGCAATCAAATAAAAATTTTAAATATAATCATCAAAAACAACAAATCTAGCAATAAGATGACTAAATTGAGAATTTTAATCATCTTAATGCTCCATTTGTAAATTTAAAATTTTTAAACTCAGCATGAAAAATAAATATACAGTATCAAATGCAAAATTTATAGAAATGAGTTATTATTTGCATTTCATATGATTCTAGGGGCTTCATATGTACAGAATATTTGATGCATTTTTTAAAATATTTATTTCTAGTTGTTTTATACAGAGTGAGTTTTTTATCTTAAGACAACGAAATATCTTAATTGGATCTCATTATTTTGGAAAAAGTTGTAGACAGAAATTGTAGGGTTTTGAAGGGGCAATCAATTGGTGACCTTGATCTTCAATGTCATTTGAAGATCAAGTCGGTTTTTTAAATGGGAAGACATATTTTTGACCCCAGTAATGGAAAGAGCGGAAAATTTCACAATCGGATATACCCCTTAAGGCTTAGATTAAGATTATTTGCAGGTCAAAAGATTTTATCAACGGGAAACCATAATTTCCCGTTGGTAAAATCAACCTTCAAAGTCACCAATTGATTGCCCCTTCAAAATCCTACAACTTTTTCTGAAATAATGAGATCCAATTAAGATATTTCGTTATCTCAACATAAAAAACTCATCCTGTATACAGGTAGTTCCAAACTTTAAGAATTAATTTTTCTTCTAATGCATATTTGTAAAACAAAATCTTATAAAGCAAGAATTTATTCCCATACATATAATGGTATAAATGTTTTCAACAATGAAATTTTATCATAGTATTGTTAAATAAAGACTAATAAAATAATAGCTTATGCTAAAACAATGATTTATTCATCTAAAGAAATGAAAACATAGTCTTTAAAATAAAGCAATTATTTGTGGTTGTGAAGAAGTTAACTCTGATCTATCCTATTATTATTTTATTAAACTCTTCATTATTATTTATTATTATTTTTTTATTATTATTTAACATATTATGTTTAGTTTAAGAATTAATTCACATTTCATATCCTCCATTTCATCAGTTAGAAATTCTGAGTTACCGACCAGAAGTCCATCTCCCGACAAACTCTCTAGGCTCATGACATCATCTACTCTAAATTATTTCCACTGATCCAATGTGAGAATATAACAATGTTCTCTTATTGATGTTTTATATTCAGTACATAATTAACTGTAAAAAAGATGACATGAATTGATTACTTTATAAATTAAGAAACTTGAACTTGTGGCATGACTTATGTAAATGAGACAAGCTTGGGACTGTGAAAGTCACTACTATAAAAACATGTGCATCAACTGACACAGTGGGGTGTTGTATTACGTTGAACTGATTTGTGACTTCTGATTTTTTTTTAAGATCGACAATTGCTTGAGTTTGTATTGGAGAGTGGAGGTATTAGAATTAATTATTATTTAAGGTTATATTTATTATTGTTTTGGATATTTGAATTTTTGATTAAACAACTTTTATTGTTAACTTGCTTTGTATTTTATTCTTATTTAAATAAAGCTTTGGTTAAAACTTTTTTGTAAGTGTTTGAATCAAATAAATTATTTTTTATTACAGGTAGGCCTCGATTAGCGCGAATAACTGGTTCCACGAATTTCTCGCGCTAATCGAATTAGCACTAATTGAAGTATTTTTAAAAAATTTAATTTTAAAATGCTTGCTTTATTAACATCTAGACTTGTTTAAAAAATAATAACAATATTTCTTTAATATGGAAAAATATTTTATAACAATAATAAACTGAAATAATGTTACTTGTTTTAATTTTTATGATTAAAATATTTTCTTATGCTAACTTATATTATTTTTTTGTAATGTATATAGTGGAAAAATATATTACTGGTACTTTAAATCAATGCAATAGATATAAAGCATATATATATTACATACACTTACTACAATCATTTTATTATATAATAAAGTGATTACATTGTACAGTGGGTGATCGGTTAACGAACATAATCCGTTCGAACATAACATACTTTTTTGATAGAATATACCAAAGAATTGTCATGTGAATCATCACATGTAAAACTTGAACTATTAAAATCTACACAAAGAGAAGTCTTGCAAGCTTATAACAGTATAAACCATTTAGAGGTAAATTTGAAATTTTTTTTTCTAAATTATTTTAAAATTTTATTAAATCTTAAATTATCAATCAAGAAATTAACTTATGAGTTGATCTTGTACTTTAAATTTCCTAAAATATTTTGAAAATTTTTTAAATTTAAGAACAACTTTTGAGCGAAGTATAGCCTTGTATTCAAATGCTTTTCCACTTATCTTACATCCAACATCTTTTATGTTTTGGAATTAACATGGAGACAAATTTAAGATTGATCTATAATTCAGATGTATTGAAATAACTGTTTTGATAATCTCTTTCTGTTTAACTATTTATATAATACTTTTATTAGAAAATACAATATGGTTTTATTTTCGATTGGTATATGGCCATCTGGTTTCTAATTTCTCGGTGTTGGCTATCAAAGTTACATCTACAGAAAGTAATGGATTTTCTATAACAGATTGGAAAGATTTAATTCCAAATATAAGGAATTTAGAAACAAATAAGACAATAGACTGATAATCAACAAACTTTACTGTCGTGTTTTAAAAATTTGACCCATCATCAAAAGTTATATGTAACAATAATTGCAACTTCCAAACTTCAAGATATTTTTTCCAACCAGTGTATACTCCTGAGTCCTTAGTCAGTCAGTTCAAAAACATTCCTCAAACACGGAATATTTTTGAACTGACTGACTAATTTTTAACATTTATTCTTTTAATAACTAAATAATTTGTTAATTTAAATATGTAAAATTTACTGTATTATATTGATAATATTGTTTTTGTATTTGTAGTTTCATTCTGATGAGATCCCAACGAAATAGGTATGAAATGCATTTTCAGCTCTTCATAAACTGCAGTAATAAAGAAGAATGAAACAGTTGTAGTTAAACTTTGAGTGTTTGTGATAAAATGTGGATAATGCTCTCTTATAGGAAACCAAAATCTTCTCATTCTCTACTTCACTTTGCTTCCTGTATCACTCAGTTTTCTGAAGGTGTTTTCTTTCTTTTCAGAAAACAGCTGCTCGACCATTATCGGACTTCTTCAAGATCTTGATGACGACGTAAGCAAACATTCACAGGGTGTCGACTGTTGAAGTGATTAGCTTAGAAGATTAGTACGTTTAACACATTTCTTTTTTCCTAAAAAATTCATTTATTGAAAAATCCTTGGCAATGATCACCACTTTGCATGCATTATTTATCCCAATTATCGCAGATTCAATTATTATGGTATTTTTCGTGGCAACAATAACCGCGATAATCGAGGTATTCCTGTAGACTGATCAACTGTTATATTCCTTAAAATTGTTTTTAGGACTCTATTTTTATTTCTGTTTAGTTTTCTAACAAAAATATACCAGCCAAGATCATTGAACCAGAAGCAGGATTTTCTTGAAATGATTGAAGATAAATTATATATTATAATCTTTTGTGGCAAATGATTATGCAGATTAGAAAGGATAAATTTTTGGCTTTATTTTATTAGTAATGTCACATGCAACATCAAGAACAATATAATTACAGATACTCTTCAACTTACAATGGAGTTTAGTTCTGAGAATTTTGAACCTTGTGCTGTAAGTTAGAAATGGTCGGAAGTCTGAAATGCCCAAAATTTATGAATTTCTCATTACTAATATTTACTGGGACATTATATATTAACTTAATAAACATGAAGAACACAAAACTACAAGAATCAGACACAAAAGAGGCTGCTTTACATTTAACAGACCATTGGATCAGGAAATCTAACCCAGATCAATTGCATTGACCTGTAACAGTTATCCAATAGAACAGTTATCAATGACATTATGGTCATAAATGAAGAACTATCTATATTTAAAATTACAATAAATCAAAATACTTTATATACAATAGACCACATATAATATGGTATAAGAATCCTCCAATTTACCATCCTACACTAACATTGTTGCCTAGATCCAATTTATTAAATCAAAGTGAGCAAATTAATCTCTGCATTCTATTATTCTTGCTTTTATATTATCAAAAAAATGGTATGCAAACTAAGAGTAATTTGCATTTCACATATATAAGTTGCCTTGCCTCCAAATATACCTAATTCTATTCATCAAGCTAGGACTTAAATTCAAGTCTGGCTTATGGGTGAAAATTCAAATCCTCTTCATAGATTTGGTATGGAAAACAGTTCAGTCATGTGAAATTGTATTGCATTTCATCTTGGAGATCCCATCCAAATTCCATTCACTTCCAGATTCCGTACCTCTGAATTTCTTCAATAAGGATTTAGTCTGGTGCATTGAATCAATTCTTCACCTCATAGTTGACTCACTACAGGCAGCCTGTGGTGAATGCTGGAATATCCTTTCCATTTAGTTACTTCCTATAGAAAAGCTACATAAAAAAGGAAAAAAACACTCAGGTACACAAAGGAACAACCTCACAAAGGAAAATCCTCACTACAGGTATGGGTAGCCTGTGAAGGATATTGAAATGCCTTGCTATTTAGTATCCAGTAGAGTGGAAAACATTGTAAAATTTAATAAGAAAAAGATATTGAAGGACTTTTGAAAGGCCTTCTCTATCCTATATATAGCAAGGATTATAGTGGAATGCATGAACAGAACCTACAACAAAGCAATAAAGGGCATCTGGAAGAAAGTTTCTTTTTTTTCACAACTTATTCATTGATTATTATTCTTGATTCCATTCTAAAAGTTGATCTGTTGTCTTCCAAATCAAATCTGATACCATATATTTGTCTGTTGCATATGCAACAAGAACCTCATGTGTCAGTAGATTTGATTTGGAAATTCTGTTAGAAGATTTTTTGAGATGCTGAACTCCCATAATGAGGATCTCAAAGTTAACAGTCTTACTGAAATATGGAAGCAAAGCATGCTTGATGAATTTAATTTTAATCTAACAAGGGGAGGCCACAACCTCCATCCCACCAATTTCAATCGGCTTTAACATACAGTTTGGGGGCCATCAAAAAGTAACTCTTGTACTAGGGTTTAGGTCATTATGTGTTCATTTTTAAAAAAATCAAGGTCAAATGTCATGACACCAGATTGCACCACTTATATACCTAAAAAATTGCAGCCATTTCAACCAAAGCGATTAAGGCACTTGTCTGCGAAACTGAATGTGTTGTAAGTTCAAGTCTCCCTTACATACCTTTTTTTCAAGAGAATAAGTTAAAATATTACTAACAATAAAATTTCAGATAAAATCAAATTTTTTTGTCATACTTACATTTTACAAAATCACTTTTCAATTATTGTTCGATCTATTTCTCACTTTCTCTCTCTCACTCTCACTCTCTAATTGTCATAATTCACTATGCATTGGGTAATATTTAATATATCCATTTGCACTCGAAGCCTCTTTACGTATGGGATAGTACCTGACGTTTTATTGTTAGTAATATTTTAATTTATTCTCTTGAAAAAAAAGGTATGTAAGGGAGACTTGAACTTACAACATTCAGTTTCACAGGCAAGCACCTTGACCACTTTGGTTGAAAGGGCTGCAATTTTTTAGGTATATAAGTGACATGATCTGGCATCATGACATTTGACCTCAATTTTTTTAAAAATGAAGATCTAGTGACCTAAACCCTTTAACACGAGTTACTTTTCAATGGCTCCCAATCTATATGTTAAACCCGATCGAAATTGGTGGGATGGAGGTTATGGCCTCCCCTTGTAAGCCAAGAAATCAGAGCATGACAATTTCAAAATTGATCAAAGAGACTGGAGTTATTGAACCTTCATGGAATTCTTGAGGACTTTGACTTGAATGAGCAATTAACAACAGCAAGCTAAGAAATAAAGAAGATGCATGTTTGCTGTTAGGAGAAGAATTTATCTTGCAAAATTCATTACTTGATTTACTTATACTATGGTCAAAGATCTGATCATTGCAATTTTCATTATTTGACTTTAGAAATTATATAGATGCCTTGGTTATAATTCAAGAGAGAGTGCCACTTCTTCATTAAATTATCATTTGATTTATCATATTTCATCTTTTTTTGTAAATCTTTCATAAGTACAGAATAATTATATCTGAGTTTTTTTGTAAAAAATATTTATCTGGAAATAATCATTCTTTTTAACAGTATGTTTATGGGAAAGCCTGACATTATTTATGTTGTCTCTAATAATGTTGCCAGTTTTAGAATGACCTATGATGTAACTTTGGGTATTACTGTACTTGTATAACACAGATTCATATAATACAATGAAAATATTGCAGCAATACTCATATAACTTGATAAAAGAAGACCATATAATATGATAAATTTGACATTTTCACAATTTGATTGCAATATGAATAATTTAATGTCCTGATAAATCCCACCTCTAATTATCAGCACTCTAATTGTAATAAATGTAAATATAAAGTAATGAAAAAGTGTAAAAAGTGAAGAAAAATGAGATATTTTTTGTCATTTTGGAAGTTTTATTCTCCATTTTGCACTTCATCTCATTTTTGTTACCATCAATTCATTCTGGCCTTCTGATCATTTATTTTTATAAAGCTTCTCCTCCTTATTCATTTTTATTCATTTGTATCATCTGTGTTGTCATTATTCCTCTGTATTCATTGTCAAATAAGTGCCTCTTCTATTTACATTTTCATTTCATGATCCTGATGTAAAGAGACTAAAAGTATTTGTATTTAGTGTAATATATTTGTAAATTTTATTTAAAAACTTAGATTGAATTTATATCATTTATTTACAAACATTATACAATCCAAACTTCAAGGAAATTTTATCCAAATAAACCTAATTAACTTGCCAAATTTAACTTTGAAAACACAATGGAATTTTAATGATTCTAAATAATTTAGACAAATTATACCAATTATTAAACCAATGAGTTCCATCTATTCACTATTATGAATATCTATATTTCTTTTTTATCCTTTAAATTCTATAATTCTATTATTATAGAATTTAAAGGAGTAACAAGACAGAAGAAGAGAATTTAAAAGTAGAACATGACAGAATTCCAATATTTGAATTTTTTAGAAGAAACATTACTATATTTAAATCCTGATATTACTTAAAATTGATAAATTATTATTAAAAATAATTAATTGGATATTTTTCAAATAAATAACATATAAGTCCACATAGAGGGAAATAAACTGATATTAATCACAAAATCATTTTCAATTCTTTTAAATTCTTAATACAATTTTCTTCATGTATGCATAGATATTTTTGATTTTAAAAGCAATATAACATATAAAAAGAAAATACATTCCATTTAATAAACTAAATGGAAAACAAAATAGCATGAAAGTTTCCATGATTAAATTATTAACTATTTTAATGTTTGTATTTATACGTTAGTTGTTTAAAGATATTTTAAACAAGAATTATTGATAGTTGTTTCTTAAATTTCTAAAATTTTAAAAGTATATTTTTCTATTAAATTTTAAAAAATATTTTATGATGAATTTAAGAAAATAAAGATATTGTTTTTTCTTTTAGTTATCAACGATAGGTAGATGTGAATATGAAAAAACCTGTGCTCTTCTAGTTCAACTATTTGATCAGTCAGCTCAAAATTATCAGGAGTTACTCAGTTCTAAGAATTCATTACAACTTGATATTGCTGTACAAGAAGGCAAGTTAATAATTCTAATTTAAATAAGCCTAATATATGCCAAACAAATTCTTGATACTATAACAAAATTTGAAATAAATTTGAACTAATATTAGAACCATCTCAGAATCAACAAATAAACTAACAATTAAATTATTATGATTAAACTAACAATTAAATTGAATAATCATAAGTTGCCATCTTTGATTTAATAATTGAAATAGAATTGATAAAAATAAATTTTATTTCAATTATTAAATCATTTAGTTAAAATTTATTTCAACTAGATGATTTAATATCAACTTATGATGGAATTAAGTTTTGATAACTTCATCATAAGTCGAAAATGACCCATTATAGTGTTAATAGACAGTGGAATACTGAAGCCTTTAAGATGGTATAATAATCCACATTTGATCCCAGGTCCTCAAGATTATAAAATAATCCAGAATTGAACCTGATCTCTTAGGTAAAAAATCATCTTCAATTGAACCCAGATTTCCAAGATAGTAAGCAATTGTTTTACTACATTTTTAATTAAAAAAAAAAAAGGATTTCTAGCCAATATATTATGAAAATAGTCAAATTTGGAATATTATAAAGACCATTAAAAGATTGGAATATCATAAGTTGAATAATCATAAGTCAAGGACAACCTGTATTAAATTGTCTGTAACTGAAGAATATACATTAAAAATATAACCTTCAATTACAAAAGAAATTATTACTAAAATGCTAAAGGAAGTTAAAATACTAGATTTGTTATAGCAGATGATGATAATTTTTGTGTGATGGATGCACTCTAGAGACAAAATGATGGAATATTTATGGGTTCATCTATAGGTCCAATATTAGCAAAATTAGTTATGATAACTATTGACAAAGAAATGGTAAAAAAGGGATAGTAAAAAAGGGTATTTTAGGTGTGTTATGTATAATTGTTTGATATAATATAAAAATAAAGTTGTCAAATTAGATCAATTAATATCAAAGATAAAATTTAAAGATTATATAATGGAATTTTTTAAATGTGTATTGGAATAATATTAAAGAATATAATTTAACAGAATGTAAATTGAATCAAGAATGTAAAAGGATAAGGAGATAATGTTTAGTTGTGAAACAAAATAATGATGTAATGACAGCTGAACAAAGTAAAAAGAAATACCAAATATTACATAAATCAATACAGAAAAGAATTTTGAGAATTTTAAAATCAAATGTACTGATGAGGAGTGAAGCTAATTCAAGGGTATATCCGATTGTGAAATTTTCCGCTCTTTCCATTGCCGGGGTCAAAAGTAGGTATTCCCATTTAAAAAAACTAACTTGACTCTCAAATGACATTGAAGGTCAAGGTCAGATTTAAGGTCATCAATTGATTGCCCCCTTCGAAACCTAACAACTTTTTCCGAAATAATGAGATCCAATTAAGATATTTCATTGTCTCAAGATAAAAAACTCACCCTGTATATATAAACAATTTATTAATGTCCTCTTAAATTACTTAAGATTTTATTTTTCTACTCTTTCCTCTGCTTAAAAATAAATATACAACATTTTATAAATTTGTAATTGTTAACATTTAGGATTTTAGTGTTAAAGGAAACAATAAATATAGCAAATTCATAATGTAGTGCATGCATATTGTGCAAATAGTTCTATCATGCAATTAGACAATACAATATTTTAAAACTGAAAAATTTTTTATATTTTGTATAAGCATAGAGGCAACTTCCTGTCCCCATTTAAGAAATCATAAGATTTTCTTTACTACTTACTTCCACCTTAAAATGCTTATATAATACAGTACTTGAATGCTCCCTAAACATTATTTTATTTTTAAATAAATATTTGCTATATATTATTATTAAAATCTATTTATTTTTAAATAAATAGATTTTATACAGAAATTCAGAATAAATTGCTATCTTAGTAGTTTATCAGTTCAATCATTACTGTTTAGTATAAATAGTTAATTTTCATTTTAATATATCAGAAAAGAAAATAATATGAATAGTAAAATATTCAAAAAGTTAAATAACAAACATTGTAATGCTCTAATAGTACATTTTAAGTATGCTCATAATTGCTGCTTTATTTTTTACAATTAAATTCTATTAAATTTAAGACTTTCTGTATAGCAAAAACATGATCTTGACCACAGTTTAGTTGTTGATGACATTTCTGTTCTGTTAGTTTTGATTAATAAATGCTGCTAGTACAAATTAATGTTTGTGTAAATACAATTAGCATTTGGTTTCAGTTTTGAAATATTTCATTTGATTCATTAAATTTTAACTTTTATCAGCATATTATACCATATTTGAATAGGAAAATATTGATCCAGTTATAATACTGTGTATGCATTGGATGCGATGTTAACAGCACAATTATATTGTATAAGGCATATCTTTAGCCTCATCAGCTGAATCATAAGCTTATCAAAATTTAAATTTTAATCTAAGTTAAAGAATCAGGTAAATATTCTCATCAAAATTAAAAAGATTTGTCAACTAGACTGATGCACAGAACAGTTTAGATACAATCTCTAAATGGCACATAATTATGTCGAATCAATCTATTCATTAAGCCTATCAAAGTTTAATTTAAAAATCACATTAAATAAAGTAATATAAAATATAATAGATAGAAAATTATGGATAGACTATACATTAAAAATAAAATTATAACCACCTTCGAATATAAAATCTTAATATCAGTAACTTAACAAATACATAGAACAGTACTTGACATCTGTCATTAATTTCAAAAACAATAGTCGTGACTATTATAATCCAATGAGAATGCTCAGTTACAAAATTATGTGATCAATATAATCTAATAATATTGCCCAGCTTTGCATATCACATGATCATTTTAATATACTTTTATATATATATATATATATATTGATATTTCAAACATATTATAAATACATCAATCAAAATCAAAATTACCCAAGGCTCTAACATGAATAAAGATGAATGAAGTTATCTATAGTGAATTATTTGATTTACTAATGCTTCCTTATATATATTTTCTCTTGTTAAATGAATTTAAATATTATAAATTTTTTGCCTCTTCCAATGCATTTTTTTTTAAGAGAATTCTTATCAGAATTTTTGTCATCATTGATATTTTTAATATAAATTGCTTATAAAATAAGCAATATAAATAAATTGCTTATTAATATAAATTGCTTAATATTTTATTGCAATTGATTCATTAATAATCATATTATGGAATTTTGAAAATTTATTTATACATTTATATATATTTATTCTCAAATTAACAAATTTTGTGGAAAAAAAAAAAAATTATTTCAGAATGCATCTCTGTTTCTGTTACAATCAAATTGGTACGTTATGAAATTATTCAGAAAAATGCTAACTAAAGTTATCTCAAAATATACAAAGAATTTCATTATATTACTTATTATATTTTTAATAAGTAATTATTGCTGAACAGTCATGATAATTTTCTTTTATATGAATAAATTTTTTTGTAATTAGTATTTTTATCAATTTACAACAAAACAATTCATTATTGGTTCTGATTTATGCTTTAAAAGTCATTTTATATATTAATTAATAATTATAGAAATTTTAATGTTGGATAAACAATATTATTTAAACTTCATACATAAAAGAAATTTTTTATTTTCACAGGTTTGCAGAACACTCGGGTGAATCTTCCAGAGTTCCCATTAATTCCTGCATCAAAAGGATTTTGTCTCACACTTAAAAAATCTTTGACAAGTTTTAAAGAAATATTATGTTCTGCAGGAATCAAAATTAGTTAGTTATAATAAAACTTTTTATTTCTTGTGTAGACTATTACAATTGTATCTATCGGTATAAAATTAGATCTTCGCTTTTGCACTTAAAATTTCATCGGTTGGAGAAGAAACAATGTATAAAGAATATAATTTAAATTTTTTAATTAAATTTTTGTGGACTGTCTTTCAATTTGTAGATTCCTGTTTATAAAATAATTATTATTGTCAATTTCAAAATTGTATGTACATAAATATAATTGAACAATATGATTCTACTTGAACAGTAATGAAATTTCCTTAGAATAAATGTTCTCATACATATTTCATTCATATCAGTCAATCTTTTTTCCCTTTTACTTATAGTGCAGCTGTATCCTTGCTGAACAAACTTATATTTATGACTCAGAAAAACAAATCATCCTCTATATCTCTTTTATTGTTGACACTTCTCTGTGAAATATGCAAAATGTTAACTTTATAGCAATTTTATATTCATGGTAAGAATGTGGGTGGGCAGAATGTTAATAATTGAATGTAAAATTTATGTACTATAATACATTAGACCTATTTGACATCCTTAATTTGAAAACACATTCTGTAACATACAGTACATTGTGAAATTTAAATAAGTTATTTTTTATTTATGCTTCAGTTGTAATCTTGTCAAACTAATTTTAAAAAGTTTCTATTCTATTTTCCAATAAAACAAATAAATAAAAATATTGTAAATAGAATGCCAAAATGCATTCTTTTGTTTATAAATTAAAATAAAATTATCCTGAATAATTTTGTCAAATGTATTTTCCATGTATATTTTAATAACTTAAATGTTCATTAAAAACGATAGGGAAAATTATTGAAACAAATAAATGAATAATAAGTGAAATCAAATCTTGATTATTTAAGCGCATTAGTTAATGCAGACAGTTCCTGACTTTACAAGTTAATTCATTCCTAGGGCACACACGTAAAGTGGGAATTAATTTTCCCTAGATTTAATGGTAAAAACTGATTACATTCTCAGCAATGAAATTTTACCATAAATAATTGTTAATAAAATGATAGTTTATTGCTTAAACAATGATTTCATTTAAAATACATTCTTAGGCATTCTTGTTACACAGCCTTTTTTTGTACATCCTTTAACATCGCAACGATTAAACAATTAACAAAATTAAAACCCCAATAATACATTCAGTAAAATTAAAATAAAGCAGTTAACCATGGTACTAAAATGCATTTCGGCACAGCGCCCTCTTCAGTTATCACCGATGTTAACTGCAAAAATTTACATAAAAATTCTTTTTAAAAAAACAGAAAAAATATTTAATTATTCCAGATTAAATTAAAAAATTACCTTTAACTAAAAAGAAAATTCTCCCACATATTTAATTAACACAAAAAATCTTTTAACTTTATCTGGGGTTTTAATTTTGTTAATTGTTTAATCGTTGTGATGTGAAAGGATGTACAAGAAAAGGCTGTGTAACAAGAATGCCTAAGAATGTATTTTAACTTTACTATATACATCTCCTTTATTTTATGTTAATTGCTAAATAACTATGAAAAAAGGAATATGCAACGAGATGACAATTGTTAAAAGATTTTTTGTGTTAATTAAATATGTGGGAGAATTTTCTTTTTTAGTTAAAGGTAATTTTTTAATTTAATCTGGAATAATTAAATATTTTTTCTGTTTTTTTAAAAAGAATTTTTTATGTAAATTTTTGCAGTTAACATCAATGATAACTGAAGAGGGTGTTGTGCCAAAATGCATTTTAGTACCATGGTTAACTGCTTTATTTTAACTTTACTGAATGTATTATTGGGGTTTTAATTTTGTTAATTGTTTAATCGTTGCGATGTTAAAGGATGTACAAAAAAGGCCGTGTAACAAGAATGCCTAAGAATATATTTTAACTTTACTATATACATCTCCTTTATTTTATGTTAATTGCTAAATGATTTCATTATCTATAGAAATGTAAACAGAACCTTTAAACTCAAGAAATTATCACGTCAGATGACTGTATGAGCTTTTATACAAATTAACTACTGATCAGTGGTGTAGTGGGGCTGTAATGTCATTCCGATACTTTTCCATGAGTAGAATACATAACATCTGTTATATCAACTTTGAGCTTAATTGAATAATTGCATATAATTAAGTTTATAACTTCAAATTAAAGATAAAACATCAAAAATGTCTTATTTTTAATACAAGTCTTCAATCAACAATACAATGTGCACACAAGGAGAGAGCGGATACAATGAACACACATTATCAGAAATCTGCATACTTTATTCTGACCTCTTCAGTATATTATAATTGTTCTATACATGTATAGGTAGCATTCTGGTACTTTTTTTAGAACTACACCATTGCTACTGGCTTATATACAATCTAAGAATAAATGTTATTTATATAATGTTCTGATTAAAACATGGTAACCAGAGGATTTGCTACTTCTATTTTGTATTTTCCTAATTTGTAGCAAACAATGTAGTATCTGTTACAAACCCAATAATACTATATTGCACATTTACATATAAGGATTAGTGTTTCTCAAACGGGATCCCGTTATCCCGGGAATCTTGGAAGTTATCCCGTTACCCCATTTCGTTCAGTTATCTCGTAATCCCATGATGATAAACCGAATTTCCCGGCCTTCTTTTGCCGACCTATGGCCGTTCCTCACGAGAGTCACGAGTCATGACCAACTAATGTTCTGATTAAAACATGGTAACCAGAGGATTTGCTACTTCTATTTTGTATTTTCCTAATTTGTAGCAAACAATGTAGTATCTGTTACAAACCCAATAATACTATATTGCACATTTACATATAAGGATTAGTGTTTTTCAAACGGGATCCCATTATCCCGGGAATCTTGGAAGTTATCCCATTACCCCATCTCATTCAGTTATCTCGTTATCCCATGATAATAAACCGAATTTCCCGGCCTTCTTTTGCCGACCTATGGCCGTTGCTCACGAGAGTCACGACTCATGACCAATCGAAAAAAGCTTATTTCTGTCTCTATCTTGGAAATTTGCCAGCAAAAGCAGGTGTTACTTGGTATGAGTCATCACTGATGACTCATCAGTACTGCTGGTTTGGTAGATATGAATGCAAATACTAATCTTTTTCTAAATTTTGCTTGCTAAACGTGGCAATTTTATTGGTTTATGATGAAACACATTAAGGAATTGTCATAAATAACTGTTAAATACAATAATTGTTTTTCTAATCCTACCGTTTGGGACGTTCGTCAGAGTCAATAAGTTAAATAACCCTATAATGTCAACTGGAAGTGCATCTAAAGCATGGCAGTATTTTACACGAGATAAAGAAAAAGAATCTGCCACTTGCAATAAATGCCATGCAACTATAATGTGTAAAGGATTTTCAACTGGACTTCTTCGTCATTTAAAAAATCTTCATAAGGAAGTGGAAATTGAAGTAAGTAAAAAAAGACCAAATGAAGACACAGATTTGGAAGTTAAAAATGTTCAACGTAAAATTATGTCATTTATAAAAAAAAAAGGAATCTATAGAAGAAATTGTTTCCAAATTGGCAGCTGTCGATGAGTTTTCTATTAATGCCATCACAAAATCTGAATATATAAGAAAAACTTTGTCTGATAAAGGCATGATTTTACCGAAAAACCCTTCTCGTGTTATGAATATGGTAGAAAGCCAATACCATTTAGCAAAAGAAGATGTAGTTAAAGAAATGGTCTTACAAATTATAAGCGGCTCAAGATTCTCTATTTCGATGGACAAGTACACATCTTTAAGAAATCATCGCTATATGAAAGAAGATGTAGTTAAAGAAATGGTCTTACAAATTATAAGCGGCTCAAGATTCTCTATTTTGATGGACAAGTACACATCTTTAAGAAATCATCGCTATATGAATATAAATGTTCATTTGTCAACTAAGTTTTGGAACTTGGGTATGATTTGCATATTTGGGACCCTTACTGCAGAAAAAATTGTTGAAATGATTGAAAGCAAATTGTCAGAGTTTAATTTATCTACAAAGAAGCATATCATAGCTTGTGTGACTGACGGTGCATCAGTTATGAAAAAGTTTGGCAGATTATGCAGTATGGAGAAGCAACTATGTTATGCACATGGACTACATTTAGCAGTTACTGATGTTCTCTACAAAAACACAGTGATTCATGATGCACTAAGTCAGTGAATGTAACGAACATGAGTGGAGTTCTGCTGAACATCATAGTGAAGATGACGAGACTGATACTGGAATGATAGTGTGTTCATAACTTCAGTGGATTTTCAGTCCAGCGAAAACGAATATGTGAGAATTCAATGTTCAACAAACATTGAATTCTCTGATGAGCTCACTCAAACAATTGAAAAAGTCTGCAAAATTGTACCAATGTTTCATAAATCATCACTTAAAATTGAAATTCTACAAAAATATGTAAAAATGGAGTACAATAAAGAACTCAAGTTGTTGATATTTGATGTAAAAACATTTTTACATCAAGCATTTCAGATGTATTAAGTGGAGTCCCATTGTGGAGTAAGTAGAGCAGAACGAAAAGTAAAACAAATTTTTTTTTTGTTAATAACTGATGCCACTTTCCATTCTATAAAGTAATAAGTGGCAGGGAAAAACAAGCCCTACCACAGGTATCAATCCTATAGAGCAGTGTTTCCCAAAGTGTGGTACGCATACCCCCAGGGGTACGGAAAGAGTTTGGTGGGGGTATGCGTTGCACCGGAATTTGGTGGGGATATGCACTGCACCGTGCTTAGCATCTTCTATTTCGTCTTCATATAACTGGCGAAAACGCTTACGACTTGTAGAAGCAGCCATAGCGAACTCCGAAAACAAAACCGTAACTAGTCGCGTGGATGCCGACTAGACGCCACTCGATTTTTTAAAAAATTTATCGTAGCGTAAATTTTTATTGCAAATACACAATAATTTTATTTTTCGGTTATTATTATTTTGTGCATGTACCAAAAAAAGAAAAAATAAATATATTTTGATTGTTATTAAAATACATCCATTTTTTTTGACGAGGGGTACTCAGCGTTACGAAAATTATAGAAGGGGTACACATATGTCAAAAGTTTGGGAAACACTGCTATAGAGGATCAGCCAGATTATGAAAGATGATATTTGATGAGCTGCAGCCAATAAATTTTTTAAGATGTGAGAGCCAGAATCAACTTGGGATTGTTTCAATGTGGAAAGTCAAAGCATCTCCATATAGTTTATTTGGCCAATATAGATGATTTAAAATGTTTTGTGAAAAAAATCAGATATATAACACCACAACTTTTATAAAATTTATTTACTACATAATAAATGAATTCATCCCTAAATTAAAAAATATTGATATTGTAAATGACATTTTCATAGTGATATTTTCAAAACTATTTATTTTATTATTAATTTTTTTATTAAGTGCCTTTTTAACAATTTTATTAATTTTTTTACAAAAAGAGAATTTAATTTTAGGGCTGAGAAAGTGTGCCAAAAAATTTTCAGACTTGAAAAATAGTAGTGTGTATGTTAACTAACATATTGCTTTTTTCAAGTTGCTTAAATTAACACATTACATTGCTTAAATGAAGAGTTATAATCATCCAAAACTAACATTTTGTTACACTAGCAAATTTTATCATTATGAATATTTTTTATGCTGAGTTTTTATTTAACAGTAATGTATATGAAAATGAATTAGTATACAAGTCATAAAAAAAATTTGTAGAGTAAATAAACAGAAATTACAATGCTATGTGCAATTTAAATCTTATTTAAATAATTTTTAGATTATGGCAGCAGTACCCAAAGTTTGTGCTGCGGTACCATGGGGAATTGCAGCTTCCTCACGGGAGCCACGAAATTTTATATTTGGTAGAATTTCTAATACATTTCTGATAATTGCACTCTCTCACAAATTCTAACAAATACAGATTTGTTAGAATTTGAGACAGGGCGCTAATTATCAGATAGCATGATAAATTAAAATCATCATCATGATATATGCTGGTTAAATCAATGTTACAACTAAACACAAAGCCGACGGATATCAGATGTTATAATGTGGTAAAATGATACTAATAATAATTCTTGATTTGGATAATATACAAAGAATTTTATTCTATTACCCATAAAGTTTATAAATTCATGAACTAAACACAAAGCCGACGGATATCAGATGTTATAATGTGGTAAAATGATACTAATAATTCTTGATTTGGATAATATACAAAGAATTTTATTCTATTATCCATAAAGTTTATAAATTCACTAAAACTAATTAAAATTTATTTACTGCTACTCAGGATACCTGACATCATGATGGCTTGAGTTGAAACACAAAATTCCTGTGCAACACCAGGCATTATTAGCATTTTATTTTGTAATGAAAAAACTACAAAATATATTTTTTCCTTTTCTTCCTTATATATATATATTAGTTACATCACAAAAAGTACTGATATACCAGTTTACTATGGTGTCATGTTACTATGACAATGACATAATTCATACGATTTAACAGCAAATTATGTTTGTGACATCATATGCTGCTAAATTGATGTTAAAATTAGATACAAAGAGCCAATGGATTTTAAAAGCTTTAAGAGTTTAATCAAATTGCAAAAATAATACTACAGGTAGACTTAGATTAGTGCAAATAATGGGTCACACGAATTTCTCTCACTATTCGAAGTATTAACTATATGTAAAATATGGTAATTGGTTCTTGCTTTGTGAGATTCCAGCCATTAGCCAACCTCATGATGAATAACCACAATATTATCTGTTTAAGAAATATTTATTTTCATATTTTGCATCATCATTCATCATCTAAATAACTTACCAGGAATTGCATCTCATACCATCATCAAACCAACCACCAAATTCTGTACTGTACTGTACTGTATGTATACAATAATAAAGCTGAATAATAGTAATGTTAAATAGCTAATGGCAAAAAAGCCCATCTTTCTGGTGTTTC